>VDFB02107138.1:0-200946 GCA_007258455.2 Sequoia sempervirens
ATCTTTTGAGACATGAAAACCTTCTTCAGATGTGGGTGATCTGAATGAAGAAGGAGTCTCCATTGTGAGTTGGTTCTCTGAATGATGAATATTATTCTAAATAATTTCTAGGAAAAGGGATATAAGGATAGCTTGAAAATAAAACCTATGACTTAAAATGATCCACAAAACTTAATAATGACTATAATATTTCTCTCACAAAACAGTCTTCAGAAAAACAACAATGAATTCACAATCTCTCATGAACACCAGTGCAAAATTGATTTGCATGAAGGTTTAGATTTAAACACAGCATGCAACCTGCAATAAATGAACTTTTTGCATCGATGATCTGCAATAATAGGACATAAAGAGGATCTATAAACAGAATCACAATATAAACATCATACTAAAACTGCAAGTTGAGACAAAAATTGGAGATAGGAATGTTGCTTTTTATTAGATGGAGTGAAACTCTCAAAACTTGAGTACAAAAAGTTTACAAGCTCAAAAATGTTAAGAGCAAGAAACTGCCAACTGAACTGAGAAGAAGCAAGAAAAACTAAGCTTCTTCAAAATATAATCTCCCTAAAACCCTAATCTAAGCTCACCAAGAAAGCTCAAGGAAAAGGTACCAAACTGTCTCAAAAGTCTGCATAAAAGTAGAAAAAACTCTCTTTTTCCACGCTCACACTGAAAAGCTCCTAAAAATAGGCTAAATCTGCTTTAAAATCTAGAAAAACACCTTATCTCTCCAAGAGGAAACTCAAATCCGACCCAAGGCAAAAAATAAAACAATCTGCTAAAAATAGCAAAAAGATAAAACAATCTGCTTTATCTTGCTTTACATAGTTGCAGATTTCACAATTTGGCCTATTTTTGCAATTAAAGATTGCTTTGAAATCTTTTGCAAAAAACAACTACCTTATTTCTCCAATACAATGCTTGATTTTCCTCAAAAATCATAAAAATATATGAATATCTCTCTTATCAAAATCTTAATTGATTTCTTCAAAATCAATTAAAAAAATAAACACTAAGGCAAAAACATCTACAATTGATTTCTAGAAAATCAATCAAAAAAGAATAAAACTAAGCATGAAAACCTTTACCAAGGTATAGGCATAGAATGAAATACCCTAAGTATTGAAAATAATGCATGAAAAAAACCTCAAGGCTATGTAAATCAGCCATCACTAGGTGTATTTGATTTGGACATTGATAATTCTTAAAGAGCTAAGGGAAAATCCCTAAGTCAACTTAGGGTAAAGCAAAACCCTAATGAACAAAATGCAAAAATTCCCTATCTTTTCACATCATTTTGCAAAATGAACTTTTGAAGAAAAGAGCTTTGTTGTGAGCGCCGCCATGAGCTAGGGTTTGATAGTTTAGAGCTTGATTCAAGCTCACTCCTTGATTTGATCATATTCGACCTTCATAACACAGGGTAAGTGTTTTCTCTTGTATCCATTTCATTCCTTGGCTTCTTTGATGGGAATTAAAGCCTCACTGGGCACGGCCATAAGATAAAAATCTGATGATTTCTTTACTTTTGTGCTTGTTGTTTTGTTATTTGTGTTTCCTTGTATCCACTGGCCACCATCTATGAACTCGCACTGGGTGTTTTGTTTGGATTTTGAAAGCTACACCAGCTCTAGCCGCGGCCTCTTAGCTCATGATTACGCCGTGCATGCTGCTCTTCTGCTACATCTTTTTGCAAAGCAGGCTAAAAGCATCATACTCCTCTAATAAGATATCTTTTATTTAAAACTTCAAAGACCCATCGGGCGCCATGTGAACTTCGAATATGAATTCACATTGGGATTTCCATACATTTGCCTGATTATCATTTTCGCCCGAGGTAACCGTTGAAATTGGGAAATCACATGGGCTTTTCTCGCATACGAAATGACATACCATTCAAGAGCTAAAAGCTCTTCTTCAGGCCGTGCCATGTATACCTGTTAAGAGCTTCCTGAGTATCCTTTTAGCTCGACCCAACATGGTTTTCCTACTCCTTTGCACTTCCAAAAATGAAACAAGACATGGGCATTCATTGTTTTGAAGAAATCATACTTATTCCTGAATCCTTCAAATTCGACCATGAGGGCATTATATGAATCCTTTGTATTTTTCCAAAATCCCACATGGGTATATGCTATTATGAGGAAAAAAAATTATTTTGCCTTTCTGTTAAAAACCCTCATTCGGGTAAGCTGTATTTTGAGGAAATTTGTGTCTTCTAAACATGATTCACCATGGTTTATTCCATTTTTTGTTATTTCATATAAAACTCTCTCATGGGCGACTCTGAAAATAATAGGAAGCATCTAATTGTTTATTTGTAGAGGTCTCCATATGGGTAACTTGGAAATGGCATTAAATTTGTCTTTAAACTCAAACCCCAATGTGGGTGTATGAAGAATAAACAAAAAATTGTATATTTGATATCTGTGTAAAATTTGGGCTCGACCCATTATTTATTTCTACATTTCCTTTAACATTGTAAAACTTTGAATTTCCTTCATATGGGTACTTGTTGTTTGTGAAGAAGATGCATTTATGAATGTATTACCATTGAAAACCCTCACACAGGTTCATGAGATTCTGAAAATGTATCTTTTGTTTATATTTTCAATGGCCATTATGTTACTATTTTCCTTACACACATAAATCCTTTGATTTAAATTTGAACATTATTCCTTTTCTCTAATTTCTTATTCAGTCACAATCTTCAGGAATACACTCTAAATCCCCACTCCAACATTTTCTGCAACCTCTCCTTATCTTGGAAATAACTTTTACTTGTTGTACCACCATTTGAAAGACATGATAAATGAGGAAACCAAACCTTAAAATCAGCGTACCTTTGGACTATTTCATTCCACTATCAGCCAAAAGATTGTGTCAAACACACCTGATCACTATTGTATTTTTCTCTTACAAGCAAGTTGATTGCTTCACCTCTTAATAGGTGACTGAACTATTCATGCATTGATTAGATGCTATCACTATTTCTTATCTGGCACTCTTCATGCATTTTTATGCTCTATTTAATAAAACTGTTCCATGCACTTGCTCTCTTCTGAGATGAAAATCTGAAACAACTCTCTTCGTTAAGGCATTATGTATGCCTGTTCACTATCCTTGATTGAGAGAAAGAACACTGCTAAACTGAACCTTGCATGACATTATGAACATGATGAACAAATAATACTGTGGCAAAAGAACATAAACCATACAACAATGTTTGAGATGAATGTACTCGGTTGAATTAATGAACCGATTTAAACCAACTGTTCCCCTGTAGCTTTGAAGCAGTACCTACTTGATTGTTATGAGTGAATAGTAGGTTTGATGGTTTAATGAATGAAAATTCTTTACTCTTTTAGTTGTATAACATTTCCTTTCTTGAAGAGCATGATGATTGCAATTGCTATCTCAACCCACTTGTAATGAATAGGGGCATCATCGCAGGCTCTATATAGCAAATTTCTCCACAATGGCAGTGTACACCAAATGTGAATTAACCCGTGATTTTTCCCTATACACGCGAAGAGTAAACCAGTATTTAGCATAAAAGTAGTATATCATGATCGCATGTTGATGTTTCTCGCCAATCATGTCTACACTTTTTAACGTTGTTTGATTGCCTTGATTGGCTAGCACTTAATTTATAGATTTGATTTTTCGCGCCAGGTATATTCGCCAGGTGGGCCTGGGCATCCCTCTCTTCCTTCCTCGGGGAGTCAGCGAAGCTCGAAGAAGTTTAGTGGTGCACCACCAGGTGGTCATCAATCAATGGGATGATTGATTATGCTTGCTGGTGCATGTGATTTTTCCTTTTATGCATCTTCCCGCGGGTGTGGTGTGTTGTTGCGCGATTAACTGCTTGTGAGTCCATCCAGAGCATTGTGGATATTTGATTTCATTCACTTTCTACTTCTCATTTTGAAAGAAAAATGCATCTCAGTACAAACTTAGCGTATCATTTGAATTCTCGCAATCAAATGAAATTATGTAAATATTAATCACTTTATGAAGTGAATGAAAGCATTTGAAATGCTTTATTGTTTAACGCTCAATCCTGTACTTCATTTGATTGTAAAGCATTGAATAGAAACTTCTGAAATTATGATTTCTCTTTTCAAAGAATAATTGTCACTTAATAAATAATGCTAATTAAGATGCAATCAACACTCAAGCATAACATAAAAATAACTGTAACTTCACTTAAAATATAACAATATTCAGCCAGCTCCACCAATTGAGCTGTAGTGAAAAATTGGTAACATTAACCAATACATTTAATCTAAATGGACAATGTGCAAGCATACACATCCTTATTGAAAGCAAAGTTAATTGGAATACTACCATCAATTAATGTAAACCCTAAAAGAAACTCCAAGTGAAAATAGATAATCCCAAGAAAGACATGCATAAGCTGTGGAACAACGAGTTAACTTAGAAAGAAGCGTCGAGTTAACTGTTGTGTCTAATGTCTATCGTGAGAGGTAAGAACTGAAGTCTACTAGTCGTGATCTTCAGCAACTAACCCCTCCACGAGGTTATTGACTGCGTCACTATCTGGGGGTCTTCACATGCCTTAATTGACAATTCACTGCTTGTCAACAACTTGAGCAATCTTGGAAATTTTTACTCAAACTAGCATTTCACTGACTTATAACTTTGGTGGCTCCATAACTAAAGTGATGGCCACTATCTCTTATGCAGCTTGATGTCTTTGACGCTTCTCCTTAATGAAAGAGTGTTGCATAATGAAACTACGAAGTTTGATTGCGCACACTTTGGTTGTGAGAAATGCAAACGAACTTGTTGCACACACAAAATTCCAACAGTATCGACCCTCTAAACCGGCTTTGGAAGACAATCAGCCATACGAGGCATGCAACCATATGGACTTGAGTGACTACGCCTGTCAACCCTCTGAATGCACTTGATACAAATCGGTGTTAGCTTTTCTGATGAAGTTGTGAATTAAGATTGACTTGGTCTTGAATTCAATCTACATGAATTGCATTCTAAAAAAATCGCCTGTTGACTATGAACATGGCTATATTCTAACTACTTTTTTGGAAAACTAAAAAATAGCCTATCAGAGAGCAATTTTCACTGAAAAATATGAGATATGGGTTTTGTCCAAAAAAAGATTCTAAGACAACCCAGAATGTCAGAAATGCGAAAATTTGACTTTCTACTTGACCATGCAAGGAATTTTCAGTTAAGAAAAGCAATTTTCAGTTAAGAAAATCAGAGCCTTGAGAACTCATGCTCTGGAGTAAATTTTTTTGAAAAATTATGGCACATGGATTTTCTCGAGAAAGTTATTCTAAATCAACCCAGATGATTTGTTTTGTCAAAAGTCGCCAATTCTTCAAACATGCGAATGAATTTAAGATGAGAAAATGGAAGAAATTGAGAAGAAGAAAGACATTTTTTTGATGTTTTCTTCTGCCAAAAACGCCACTTGATCTTGAAATTCACTAATAAATCTGGACTTGTACCTGCAAAATAATAATTTTGATGTCTTTGCCAATGATCGCTAATGAAAATTCACCCAACTCTGAAGGAAATTCGCCTTTGCTCAAGTTGGATGAATGACAAATGATGGACACCATGAATAAATAGAGAAAATTTTTGCATAATGACACCACTCTCAGCTTTAAACCCTGACTAACAAAAGAAAGGTTTTGATTGGACCCCCTCCAGTTGAACTAATACTGACTTGAAATCCTAGATTACAAAGTAATAATAAAACATTCAGTTTTCTTTTACATGCGAATTTGAGTTTCATCATTAAAAAGGTGCCAATAATAAATTATTGAAGAAAATCGCCATTTAATGCCTTAGCATGCAAAATAAATATTAAATATTATTTTAATCAATTAGCAAAAAAGCACAACATCTGGATGTGTTATCACGGAATCTAGCAGCGCTCGTTCCACGGATAACCCCCCTCTGAAACTTGTCCGTTTCCTAGGATTCGTGAAGTTCAAGTATGCATAACGAAGTGCTTTTCAAGCTACCTCGAAATGCGTTTCAAAGCCTCGAATAGTCAATTTGAGCATCCCCCTATGTTCGCCTCGCGAAGACCTTCGAAATGATCCCCTTCGCGAAGTCTCACTGTTCGTACTTAGCGAATTGCGAAAAATGCAGTGGCACTGAAAAAGTGCGCTCTTGCTCTCAAGCCAAAATTTGGCTAAGTACAAAAAGTGCAGGGGCGCTAAAATTTAGCGCCCCTGCATGAAAGTGAACTTTTTCTAAAATGTAATAGTGCTGAAAAAGTGCGCTATTACACTTTTTTTTCAGACTTAGTTAAATTGTGAAAGATGCACTTGTGCCAAAAAAGTGCGCTCTAACTCATCCAAATTTTTGGCTAAGTGTTGAAAGTGCAGTGGCGCTAAAATTCAGCCACCCTGCATAAAAAGTGAATTCTGCAAAATGTAAGGCGAAAAGTCGGCTCTTACTCACCAGGACTTAGTCATTTTGTGCAATGGTGCTGAATTTTAGCACCTTTGCGCTTCGGACAGTCATTTTGTGCAATGGTGTTGGTGCAGGTACCTTTACGCACTGTTCAAACTTAGTCATTTTGTGCAATGGTCTTTGATTTTAGCACCTTTGCATACCGAACAGTCATTTTTGTGTAATGGTCTTCGAGATTTTAGCACCTTTACGCCTATTCCGGACAGTCATTTTTTGTGCAATGGTGCTGGTGCAGCACCTTTGCGCTGAACCAGTCATTTTTGTGCAATGGTCTTTGAATTTTAGCACCTTTACCTTTCGGACTTAGTCATTTTTGTGCAATGGTCATGAATTTTTAGCACCTTTGCGCCCTCAGACAGATCATTTTTTGATACAATGGTTAACTAGAATTTTAGCACCTTTACACTATTCCGGACTTAGTCATTTTTTGTGCAATGGTGTTGAATTTTAGCACCTTTACACTTTTAGATTTTGTAGTCTCTTCGGCTGCTCACCGTTTCCATTAGAACCCGTTCTTCACTCTGCATTGTTTTGGGTGCCTGGTTGGTTTCATGCTTGTTCAACATCGTTTCTCACTTCACACTTCCCAATGCTACTTTTTCTACTAATGTCTATTGATTCACCATCCTTACAGTTTCTCTCTAGATTTCATCAAGTGATCCTAAAGGTGACATCTTCTGATCCAGTGAACTATCCCAGATCTACAAAGAAGCCGTTATGCAACAAGTTGAGGATGACAGTTTTTCCCAGAGCCTCAATACATATCATTTGCAATATACGGTTGACACTTGATAATCTCAAGATGCATCTTCGCGGGTGCAAGAAAATCCATTCATTTGCCAGAAGGCCGATCACAAGAGCTCACACCCTTGTAGATTACACAGTCGGCCTAGATGATGCGTTCATACAGGAGACCAAGAAGAAGTATGAAGACTCCGCGCCCAAAGCAAGGAACCATGAAGATTCTTGATCTCCGATGTTGAACATTTTGATGCATCCTTTTATGCATCTTGTAAATATTTCCTGACATCTTATATGTCTTTTTGTAAATTGTAATTGCACCAAGTTTGAAGATGTAATCTTTTGAAAATAAATTACACTTTGACTTTGGTCAAAGTTAGGTGAGATCTCCTAAAATCGCTCACCTAACTTTCCCCAATTTCCTCAATCAGTTTCCTATTTTTGCTCATCCCTCTTTCTATATAATGTGAGGGATTTCCATTGTAAATTTATCCTTTAGTGTTTTGCAACGAAGTGCTGCCCCTTTTTGAAACAAATTTGTGAAACTTTGCGTTCATGCTTTGTGAATTAGATTCGATTAATAAAGAAAAGGATTATAAGCCAAACTTTGCGTTGGATTCGATACTTTTGTGAGTTGATCTTATTTGGTAGTGATTAGTTTGAAGAATCTAAAGGACTCTAAGTAGTTTATGTAAACTTTGTGTTACATTTATTATTTAGATTGCATTTGTATTTCTGTTTATCATTTGGTTGAATGATCTACAAGACTTTGTGCTTGTAATCGTTCATGCTCTTCATCATTACGGTTGAGTGATCTCACAAGACTTGTGCTTGTAATTATTCATACTCTTGGATACTTTGCCGAAGGATCTACAAGACTTTTGTCTTTATGTCCATTAAGTACTTTTAATACATTGGTTGGATGATCTACAAGACTTTGTGTATGTCGTTCATCTTGTTAAATTCTTCTTGCGTCTAAGAAGACTTTGTGCTTCCTAGCATTGACAAGCGGTACATCTGCCGCAGGATCAACATTGAAAAGCTCTGAGGAGCGACTTTTGTGCCTTAAGTGAGCTTTCCTTTTTACTTTATTTTGTTTTGTTATTAATCACTTACGGTATCTCACGGCGGCTTTGAGATAGAGATGGTGGTAATCTTGCTAGTTGTTAGTTTAAGGTTGGTAAGATTGTAGAGCTTCCAGCGGTGAAGCATTGTAAACATCTGAAGCATTGTAAACATCTTCTCTTAAAAAAGAGAGAAGGATGAATGTAACACACCCCCCCACTCTGTGAGTTTCGTGTACATTTTGTAATTATTTGTTTGATTTACTATCGCTTCTGTTAGCAGTAAGAAGGGCGCCTCCCCTTTCTGAGAGGAGAGATTCACATCTCACATAGCTGTGGCTGAAGTCCAACATAGCTGTGGCTGAAGTCCAAGTTGTGTAATCTATCAAAATGCTGATTACATAATTTTCACCCAACAGTTTTTTGGCGACTCTGCTGGGGACACGATACGCATTCTAAAGCCTCATGCTTTTGTTTGAAGTATACCTGTGTCCTTTTTTATTGTAATTTATTTTCTTGTAAGTTTTTCAAGATTTCACCAAGGACATGTAAATGGCTCCTCAAGGTCCTTGGGGAAATGCTTTTGGTCCATTGAGCCTAGTTTTACCCCTACATGCTCTTCCTGAAGGCTCACGGAAGAACTTTCCCAAGTTTTTTGGTGATGGAGAACAACATCCTGACGAGCACGTTGCTGCTTTCTACATCGCTTGTGGAGTTCATGGTGTTGAATACGAAGATGTATCTGTAAGGTTGTTTGTGGAGACTCTCCAAGGTGTTGCTGCAGATTGGTTTTATCATTTGGCACCAAGTACCATCACAAACTGGGCAACTCTCATAGCCAAGTTTGAAGGAAGGTTCAAGCCTCCTGAAGACGCTCATGCTTTGTTGGCTCAGCTCACCCAGTTGAAGAAGGAATCTCACATGCCCATGCGTGAGTTCATTGCTCACTTCAACAAGTTGACATGAAGAATTCCAACTGTTGCTCAACCTACAGCTGAGAACTTGAAATGTTTCTTTGTAAATGCTCAAGTGCCCGAGGTTGGTTTCCTATTGAGAAGAGCACCTGCAGCTACTCTTGCAATGGTGCAGACCTTGGCGACAAAAATTGAAGATGATCTCATTCTTGCTGGGCAAATAAAAATTGAATCAAATGAATCCGAAGAAACCCCTTCTTTGGAGTTATTTTCTTCCATCACGAGGACGGATCCTATGGTGCAAAGGTTGATAAATGAGCTACTTGTCCTCAAAAAGCAGCTAGCTCATAATTTTTCCGTTGGGAATGAACACAAGTTATCTTCACCTCCGAAGAGGCTTGTTGTTGAGGTACCATTAGTAAAAGCAGTACCGAAGCATCCTTGACTCCGATCCAAGTGATCTCGCTATTCTCTTCCAGGAAAAGGAAGCATACATAGCTGGCGACTCCCATTTCTGGTTTATGCAGTCTCAGAAAGCCATTGATGAAAAGCAGGACGATGAAAGTCATTTTGCTGAAATTCAAGTAAATGAAGACGATCTTGTCTTGAGATCTCAAAAAATGGACATGCACAAAGGTCTCAGTCAATTTGAAAAGAATGCATATGTGTTTCGAGATCATGAACTTGAACACATGTTGCATAAAAGAACTTCCCCAAGGCATGATGAGGACCTTCTTATAAATTATTCAGATTTTGCCAAGTTTGAAGATGGTGAACATCATATTGAGGTATGCAGTGCAGTCATATCTTCATCTGAATCACATGAAGGAGATCATTCCAAGCAGCATGAGGTTACCATGGTTGATGAATCAGTTGTTCAAGTAGCAATTGGTAAGAAGCATTCAATCTTTGACCGATCAAGGGAATGTCCCAAAAGACATCTTGCTTGGTTGGAGGCCGATGGGAAGACAAAGGTTTTAGTTGCACCTGAGCATGAAGATAAACTTGAGGATGCAACTAAAAATGTATTTGTAAAGGTAGTTGAACCTATTCATCTCTTTCCAGAAGCAATGCCTCAACTTCATCTACATGCAGCTGCTAATGATCATGGAAGGCCTTGCAAGCTGTTGAAGAAAGGAAGCTATTTTGTTGAGCCTGTGAATGGTTTCATTTGAGAAGATTTCATTGATGGCTAGTTTTAATTAGGTAGGTTTTTCCCTTTTCAATAAGTGCATTTGCATAAGTTTGCGTCTTGTTTTTATAAATTCATTTTTCGTCGTTGTCACCTGACTCCAAGCCCAATGGATAAAGGCACTTGAATTCTGGAGTTCTTCTCCCTTCATTCGTTTCAAAGAACAATTGAAGGAAGATCCCCAACAGGAGCCAACTGTTATCACGGAATCTAGCAGTGCTCGTTCCACAGATAACCCCCTACGAAACTTGTGTGTTTCCTAGGATTCGTGAAGTTCAAGTACACATAACGAAGTGCTTTTCAAGCTACCTCAAAATGCGTTTCAAAGCCTCAAATAGTCAATTCAAGCATCCCCCTATGTTCGCCTCGCGAAGACCTTCAAAACGAGCCCCTTCACGAAGTCTCACTGTTCGTACTTAGCAAATTGCGAAAAATGCAGTGGCACTGAAAAAGTGCGCTTCTACTCTCAAGCCAAAATTTGGCTAAGTACAAAAAGTGTAGGGGTGCTAAAATTTAGCGCCCCTGCATGAAAGTGAACTTTTTCTAAAATGTAATAGTGCTGAAAAAGTGCGCTATTACACTTTTTTTTCAGACTTAGTTAAATTGTGAAAGATGCACTTGTGCCAAAAAAGTGCGCTCTAACTCATCCAAATTTTTGGCTAAGTGTTGAAAGTGCAGTGGCGCTAAAATTCAGCCACCCTGCATAAAAAGTGAATTCTGCAAAATGTAAGAGCGCTGAAAAAGTGCGCTCTTACACTCTTTTTCCAGACTTAGTCATTTTTTGTGCAATGGTGCTGAATTTTAGCACCTTTGCACTTTTTTCAGACTTAGTCATTTTTTGTGCAATGGTGCTGAATTTTAGTACCTTTACACTTTTCTTCCAAACTTAGTCATTTTTTGTGCAATGGTGCTGAATTTTAGCACCTTTGCACTTTTCTCCAGACTTAGTCATTTTTTGTGCAATGGTGCTGAATTTTAGCACCTTTGCACTTTTTCCAGACTTAGTCATTTTTTGTGCAATGGTGCTGAATTTTAGCACCTTTACACTTTTCTTCCAGACTTGGTCATTTTTTGTGCAATTGTGCTGAATTTTAACACCTTTGCATTGTTTCTAAACTTAGTCATTTTTTGTGCAATGGTGCTAAATTTTAGCACCTTTACACTTTTCTTCCAGACTTAGTCATTTTTTGTGCAATGGTGCTGAATTTTAGCACCTTTACACTTTTGGCAGTTTTTACCTTAGTCTCTTCAAACTTGCTCTGTTTCCATTCCGAACCCCGTTTCTTCACTCCTGCATTGTTTTCCGTGCCTAGTTGCTCGTTTCATGCTTGCTCAACATCGTTTCTCGCTTCACGCTTCCCAATGCTACTTTTTCTGCTAATGTCTATTGATTCACCATCCTTGCAGTTTCTCTCCAGATTTCATCAAGTGTTCCTAAAGGTGACATCTTCTGATCCAGTGAACTATCCCAGATCTACAAAGAAGCCGTTATGCGACAAGTTGAGGATGACAGTTTTTCCCAGAGCCTCAATACATATCATTTGCAATATACGGCTGACACTTGATAATCTCAAGATGCATCTTCGCGGGTGCAAGAAAATCCATTCATTTGCCAGAAGGCCGATCACAAGAGCTCACACCCTTGTAGATTACACAGTCGGCCTAGATGATGCGTTCATACAGGAGACCAAGAAGAAGTATGAAGACTCCGCACCCAAAGCAAGGAACCATGAAGATTCTTGATCTCCGATGTTGAACATTTTGATGCATCCTTTTATGCATCTTGTAAATATTTCCTGACATCTTATATGTCTTTTTGTAAATTGTAATTGCACCAAGTTTGAAGATGTAATCTTTTGAAAACAAATTACACTTTGAGTTTGGTCAAAGTTAGGTGAGATCTCCTAAAATCGCTCACCTAACTTTCCCTAATTTCCTCAATCAGTTTCCTATTTTTGCTCATCCCTCTTTCTATATAATGTGAGGGATTTCAATTGTAAATTTATCTTTTAGTATTTTTCAATGAAGTGCTACCCCTTTTTGAAACAAATTTGTGAAACTTTGCGTTCATGCTTTGTGAATGAGATTCGATTAATAAAGAAAAGGATTGCAAGCCAAACTTTGCATTGGATTCGATACTTTTGTGAGTTGATCTTATTTGGTAGTGATTAGTTTGAAGAATCTGAAGGACTCTAAGTAGTTTATGTAAACTTTGTGTTACATTTATTATTTAGATTGCATTTGTATTTCTGTTTATCATTTGGTTGAATGATCTACAAGACTTTGTGCTTGTAATCATTCATGCTCTTGCATGTTCTGGTTGAGTGATCTACAAGACTTTGTGCTTGTAATTATTCATACTCTTGGATACTTTTGTCGAAGGATCTACAAGACTTTGTGCTTGTAATCGTTCGTACTTTTTGATACATTGGTTGGATGATCTACAAGACTTTGTGCTTGTAATCGTTCATACTGTTCGACGAATTGCTGCGTCTAAGAAGACTTTGTGCTTCTAACGTGACAAATGGTACATCTGCACATATCCAACATTGAAAAAGCTACGGAACGACTTTGTGCCTTCGTGAGCTTTCCCTTTTTACTTTATTTTGTTTGTTATTAATCACTTCTGGTATCTCTACGCTTCGCTTTGATGAGATAGAGATATTGGTATTACTGCTAGTTGTTAGTTTAAGGTTATTAAGAATTGTGAACTTCCAACGGTGAAGCATTGTAAACATCTTCTCTGAAAAAAGAGAGAAGGATGAATGTAACACACCCCCCCACTTCGTGAGTTTCGTGTACATTTTGTAATTATTTGTTTGATTTACTATCGCTTATGTTAGCAGTAAGAAGGGCGCCTCCCCTTTCTGAGAGGAGAGATTCACATCTCACATAGTTGTGGCTGAAGTCCAAGTTGTGTAATCTATCGAAAAGCTGATTACATAATTTTCACCCAACAGAATGCACTCGACAAACTTCACTGATTTCAAAAAGTCTTTATTTGACTCTCCAGGGATCCATTTGCATAAGTTATGAGATTGTTCGCTAACTTCCTACTTTATAGCTGACTGCAAAGTTACAGTTGACCATGTTTAGCTTTGATTTCCGGATGACTAAGTGATGCTGAGACCAAGCAGAGATATCCGCTACAAAGCCTGTAGAGCAAGGATGAAATGTTTGTTGGGAGCTGCAATTGCTAAAATCAATGTTTGACACCTCAAAAAATTAGGCGCCTTTGATTAAATTGATGCCAGGTCACTAGAAAAACCATTTCTCCGTTCTTCCATTTGATGCTTCAAACTGTCGCTGATGATGAATGATGAACCCTACTGACTAGATGACAGGCTCACTATGTAACTGGAAGTATTCTACATCCAATGATTGTATGTAAGGCACCTAAAAGCTGCATTAGTGACCCCAAAATAAAGGGCGCCCCTAACCTGTGAAGGCTAAAACACCATTTTGACAAGTGTAACTTTCATTCGGATACCCTACTTCACCCCTTGACACCGGGAGCTAGAGTGCTCTGATTCGCGCATCGTTTGTCTCATCACGTAGCTAGAACAACTTACGAGAGATGTCTCTAGAGGTGACGAAGCGAGAAAACTGCTTCTAAGACCTCAAAGAAAAAGGCACAAGTCTCGTGAAGACTTTGAAAGCTAAAAAACCCATCTGGCAGGCCAATAGGCTGGGCGCCCCTAGCCTACAGAGGTATAGGTGTATATTACTATATTTCTCCACCCTCTGATTTACGTGTCTGGTAGAATCTCTGCTACGATCACTCAAAATATCAGATTGACTCGTGAACTGGTGCGTTGCAAAGCTAGACTAGATTAGAAAAGATCTTAGGAAGACGTCATCTGCAAATTCAATGATTTGAGGATCCAAATCCAAGGACGCCCCTAGGCTACAGGAGTGTAGAAAGCTATGAACTGACAATCCTCTGTGATATGCAACCTCTCATACCTCTAGCTGTTGACGTCAATTGCTGGAGTTTTGCAACTCGGATGACTTCGCCGGATAGTTCGTCAGAAACCTGGGCTAATTCTAAAGAGATTGAATGCATTTACAAGCAAAAGCAACAAGATTTGGGCCTTCAAAATGAAGGGCGCCCCTGAGCTACAAGGGCGTAGATATGCTTTTTGCTAAAAATCTTCATCTTTTTTTATCTTCCGTAAACACCTTTATTGCCATTGAAATGACCTTATAGGGGTATAATCTCATCGTGAAGCGCTTCTCCATCATGATATATCTTGCTCTAAGTCCCAGGTTTAGGTTTTGAGCTCCAGGTACTAACCAATTGTTGTTGACGACTGACATGACACTGACCAAAGTCCATGCTTGACTTGCCCAAAAACTATATTTTGACATCATTTTAGCGAGGTTTAGACTCTTTTAAGCAAAATGCCTTAATGAAGCAAAAAATTTGGTTTGGGTACAACCTTAGGCTTCGTCTGGTGACCATGTCGGATACCTATGACATAGGAGAACTCTAGAATCTCTGTGTTATGTAGACTAGTGACTTATGATTTGGGCATCGGAGTCAGGACTTTCCCTAATCACCTAAAAACATTTGGAGTTTCCTAAAAAACCTAACCTAAAAATCACCTAAAACAAGACTACCTAAATCACCTAAAACACGACAAAACATTATAGAACGGGAAACACATTACGACATAACAAAAAAGCATAAAATAAAAATTACTTAAAGAAAATTTACTCCACCTCTGAAGAGATGAAGTGCTTTGGATATTATTCGTTGCATGATAGTGAGAAGAGCCTCCCATCAATGTTTCTGTCCGAAAGGCTTAACTTCTCTTCTCTTGGGAATTGAAGGAGGCAATCCTTCTGGAATGAAGATTCTTAGGTATTCATATATGCATGTAAAGGTACTTTGACAAAAGTCATAATATGATGCATATGGGAAAGCTGATACCCCTGAGGCATTAGTTCCATTATTGTCCATCCTCGGGATGTTGAATTCTTCAAACCAATCGATCGAGTTCCAAACTTGATTTCTGTAATGTCGTAGGTGATCTTTTCTGACCTGAAAATATCCTTTGACCGGCTCATTGATCAACTCTACATCACCTTTAACACATAGGAGTTTGATTCCCATGTCTTCGACATCTTTGAGGCCTTGTAAAAGTACCTCTTTCTCATCTTCAGTGAATTCCAATTGCAAGCAATTTGCAACTAGGTTCAACTATCCTTTAGGGGAGATGATCAATTCTCTTGTTTCTAAAAATTTTGTTGAACAATCTCCATCAAACTGTATTGTCCATGACTTTGTCTCCTCTATCAGTTTCTTTTCAGAACAAGCAATGTTCCGGTCTTTAATTTCTATCTCTGACAGAGTCACACAATTACCAAGACCCATTTCAGGATTTGCTTCTGCTAGAATAGATGACTTGTGCATAACCTGCTTCTTTGCAACTTTGAGAATTTGATCTAGTTCTTTTGGATGGTCCTGAAGATATTCTAGTTGCGAGATTTGAACCTTGTTCTTCATCATGGAAGCTACGATGTCAAAAATTGTTGAAGACGTCTCTTGAGCAATTGGCATAGTAATCTCATGTGAAGATTTGGGTTTAGAAGTGAGAGGCACTTCTTTCCCTTTTTCGTTTGATTTCTGCCTTTCTTCTTCTTCTTTATGTGCTTTGAAGTGCTGAGCACATGTAAACACAGGAGGAGCATACTGACAATATTCTTCTTCTTCTTCTTCTTGATTTACGGGATCTTCATGAAAGTATCTCGCAGCGGAGTCGCCATTGAAGTTGTCCGTCTGTGGTAAGACAACATTCGAACTTGGTGTTGGTACAAAACTAGAACTAGGAGCAACTTCAGTGTATCCCATGATTTGGATCATTCTCAAGTTCTCTGGACATGTGGATCTGGAATGTTCATCATTGTCGTGAAAAGGACAAAATACTGCACTGTGTGTAGCTTCAATCATTGGTCTTGATGGAGATGTTGGAAACCGTGGCTCAAGATTGTCTCTCTTTGGTTGGTATAGTTGTTGAACTAGAGATTTGATAGAATCTACTTTCATCAAGTTGGAAGTGATCATATTATCCTCCAACTCGATGGCATGTTCTTGTGCACTCTTCAACTCTGTTGCTTTTGCCATCTTCAGGAAGAAGGCTATCTCTGATGGAAGAGCATTTATGAAACAACTCATCAAAATCTCTGGTGATGGATCAAGTGTAGAAAAAATTCTTGTAACAATATTAAATCTTGCTACAAAATCCCTCACATGTTTGTTGTGCTCCATCTTTGAATTTGTGAGTTGGGCAAACAACAAGTGACTGTCTTCGATGGGCTTGAATCTCGCCAAAAATTTCTCACTCATAGTTTCCCAGCTTGTGATACTGCCTAGCGCCAAGTGATTGAACCAGTTGGCAACATTTCTCACAAGATTTTCGACAAAGAGACGCACCGCAATGTCTTCATGTGCTACATGCAAGATGGCGCAAGCCATTGTGAACACAAAAAAATGATCCTCCGAGTGTTGAGTTCCATCGCCATGAAACTGTGGAAAAGGATTCCTTGACCCTTTAGGTAACTTATGATTTACCTCAAAAGCCAAAGGTCCAATGTTATTACCCCAAGGTAAAGGGGGTGGACATCACTTTTCAACATTATTATTGTTATCATCCATTGCTTCTGTATGGATCATGCAATCGGATGCTAGAGTGTCATTCCCATGAAATAAAAGCATTCAACTTTTCTTGAAGTTTTCTTGCCTCATGCCCCATGGTGGGCACTAGAAAACTATTGGCGTAAAAACTAACACCTCTGGAGTGTAAGTTTGTACGGACAACTATGCACACTGCATAATGAGTGCTCTTCAAATTAGAAGGGGATGCTCCCTCGTAGTGTTGGAATGCTTGGAAAAGAAAAGTAATCTAAGTCCTATATTTTTGTTCTCAGCTGGAAGAGGCACAAGGTTAAAAAAACCAAGAACGTTGAAGCTAAGGATTTTATGGTTTCACAGATCATTAATTGCAACTAAGCTAACTACTTTAAATCTATCCAGTTTCCTCAAGAAAACAAAGCATGAGGAAATGGAGCAAGAATGTTCTAATACAATAAACTTCAAGTATAGTTTCACAACGTGAAGGCAACGTGGGCACAACTATTTGCTCGGCTAGGAAGAATTTTATTGGAAACGACAAATATACGATAAACCGAGTACAACTTTACAACGTGAAGGCAAGGTGGGCACAACTATTTGCTTGTCTAAATAAGTTTATTATCACACACATCATACGATAAGCTTTAAGTATAGATTCTCAACTTGAAGGCAAGGTGGGCACAAATATTTGCTCAATCTGAATAGGCTTATTAGAAACACAACACAAAGGATAGCCAACTAGGACAGTAAATTGCATAGACGAGACACACATACAATTTACGATCGAACTAGCCACTATATTTAACTAAGATAAGCATTCACCATAATAACAACATGAAACCCGAGTGGCATAACAATTCATCATTATAATAAATACTCGCAAACATATACATAATAAGCAATATTACATGCAAGGTGGGCACAACATATATTACTCTCCCGTGCAAAAGTTCTTGAACAGATACAATAATAGCAATACTACAGGCAAGGCCAACACAACATGTATGCTATCAAGCAAAAGCTATGTACAAATGAGCAAAAGCTCTTATTTATAGACATCGAAAGGTGTAGGGAACCCTAAAATCACCTTAAGTCAACTATAGTCTTGCAATCATGAAAGATTTTATTGCTAAACCCTAATAACACAAACTATATAGTTAACTGGAAAGCTACTATCAGTTAACCGGTACATTTAATCTAAATGGACAATGTGCAAGCATGCACGACCTTATTGAAAGCAAAGTTAACTGGAATACTACCATCAATTAATGTAAACCCTAAAAGAAACTCCAAGTGAAAATAGATAATCCTAAGAAAGACATGCATAAGCTGTGGAACAACAAGTTAACTCAGAAAGAAGCGTCGAGTTAACTGTTGTGTCTGATGTCTATCTTGAGAAGTAAGAACTGAAGTCTACTGGTCGTGATCTCGAGCAACTAACCCCTCCGCGAGGTTATTGACTGCATCACTATCTGGGGGTTGTCACATGCCTTAACTGACAATTCATTGCTTGTCAGCAACTTGAGCAATCTTGGAAATTTTTACTCAAACTAGCATTTCACTAACTTACAACTTTGGCGGCTCTGTAACTGAAGTGATGGCCACTATCTCTTCTGCAACTTGATGTCTCTAACGCTTCTCCTTAATGAAAGAGTGTTGCATGATGAAACTGCGAAGTTTGATTACGCACACTTTGGTTGCGAGAAATGCAAACGAACTTGTTGCACACACAAAATTCCAATGGTATCAACACTCTAAACCGGCTTTGGAAGACAATTGGCCATACGAGGCATGCAACCATATGGACTTGAGTGACTACTAATGCTTCTCCTTAATGAAAGAGTGTTGCATGATGAAACTGCGAAGTTTGATTGCGCACACTCTGGTTGTGAGAAATGCAAACGAACTTGTTGCACACACAAAATTCCAATGGTATCAACACTCTAAACCAACTTTGGAAGACAATTGGCCATACGAGGCATGCAACCATATGGACTTGAGTGACTACGCCTGCCAACCCTCTGAATGCACTTGATACAAATTGGTGTTAGCTTTTCTGATGAAGTTGTGAATTAAGATCGACTTGTTCTTGAATTCAATCTACGTGAATTGCATTATGAAAAAATCGCCTGTTGACTGTGAACACAGCTATATTTTGACAACTTTTTTGGAAAACTAAAAATAGCCTATCGGAGAACAATTTTCACAGAAAAAAATTGAGATATGGGTTTTGCCTAGAAAAAGATTCTAAGACAACCCAAAATGTTAGAAATGCGAAAATTTGACTTCTACTCAACCATGCAAGGAATTTTCAGTTAAGAAAATCAGAGCCTCAAGAACTGATGCTCTGGAGTAATTTTTTTTGAAAAGTTCTGGCATATGGGTTTTCTCGAGGAATCTATTATGAATCAACCTAGATGATTTGTTTTGTCAAAAGTCGCCAATTCTTCAAACATGCGAATGAATTTAAGATGAGAAAATGGAAGAAATTGAGAAGAAGAAAGATGTTTTTTTGATGTTTTCTTTTGCCAAAAATGCCACTTGATCTTGAAATTCGTTGATAAATTTGGACTTGTACCTGCAAAATAATAATTTTGATGTCTTTGCCAATGATCATTGATGAAAATTCACCCAACTCTAAAGGAAATTTGCCTTTGCTCAAGTTGGATGAATGAGAAATGATGGACACTATGAATAAATAGAGAAAATTATTACATAATGGCGCCACTCTCAACTTTAAACCCTAACTAACAAAAGAAAGGTTCTGATTGGACCCCCTCCAGTTGAACTGATACTGACTTGAAGTCCCAGATTACAAAATAATAATAAAATATTCAGTTTGCTTTTACATGTGAATTTGAGTTTCATCATTAAAAAGGCACCAATAATAAATTATTGAAGAAAATCGCCATTTAATGCCTTAGCATGCAAAATAAATATTAAATATTATTTTAATCAGTTAGCAAAAAAGCATAGCATCTGGATGCACTCAAAAAACTTCACTGATTCCAAAAAGTCTTTATTTGACCCTCCAGGTGTCCATTTGCACAAGTTATGAGATTTTTTGCTAACTTCCTACTTTATAGCTGACTGCAAAGTTACAGTTGACCATGTTCAACTCTGATTTTTGAATGACTGAGTGATGTTGAGACCAAGCAGAGATATCCGCCGCGAAGCCTACAGAGCAAGGATGAAATGTCTCTTGGAAGCTGCAACTGCTAAAATCAACGTTTGACACCTCAAAAAATTAGGTGCCTTTGATTAAATTGATGCCAGGTCACTAAACCATTTCTCCGTTTTGCCATCTTACGCTTCAAATTGTCGCCGTTGATGATGAACGACGAACCCTGCTAACTAGATGATAGACTCACTACGTAACTGTAAGTATTCTGCATCCAATGACTGTATGTAACGCACCTAAAAGCTGCATTAGGGACGCCAAAAGCAAGGGCGCCCCTAGCTTGTGAAGACTCAAACACCATTTTGACAAAAGTGTAACTTTCATCTAAATACCCTACTTCACCCCTTGACACCGGGAGCTGGAGTGCTCTGATTCGCGCACCATCAGTCTCATCGCGTAGCTAGAACAACTTACGAGAGATGTCTTTGGAGGTGACAAAGCGAGAAAACTACTTCTAAGACCTCAAAGAAAAAGGCACCTTTTCCAAGGTGAAATGTACACTCTACACAACCATTTTTCTGGCTATCTTCACTTCTTAGCGCTCTACACATACCTCACACGTATGAGCGTTTTCCAAATCCCGAAGGCTGATGGCTGGGCTCGTTGGATAGCTGGAGTAATTGCGCACAAGTCTCGTGAAGACTTCGAAAGCTAAAAACCCCATATGGCAGGCCTTAAGGCTGGGTGCCCCTGGCCTACAGAGGTACATGTATATATTACTACATTTCTCCACCCTTTGATTTACGTGTTTGGTAGAATCTCTGCTACGATCACTCAGAATATTGGATTGACTCGTGAATTGGTGCATTGCGAAGCTAGACTATATTAGAAAAGATCTCAAGAAGACGTCATCTACAAATTCAATGATCTGAGGAGCCAAATCCAAGGGTGCCCTTGGGCTACAGGGGCGCAGAAAGCTGTGAACTGATAATCCTCTGTGACATGCAACCTCTCATACCTTTAGCTTCTGACGTCAGTTGCCAGAGTTCTGCAACTCGGATGACTTCGCTAGATAGTTCGTCGGAAAGCTGGGCTAATTCTGAAGAGATTGAATGCATTTACAAGCAAAAACAACAAGATATGGGCCTTCAAAAAGAAGGGCACCCCTGAGCTACAGGGGCGCAAATCTACTTTTTGCTAAAAATCTTAATCTGTTTTATCTTCCGTAAACACCTTTATTGCCGCTGAAATGACCTTAAAGGGGTATAATCTCGTCGTGAAGCGCTTCTCCATCATGATATATCCTTCTCTGAGTCCCAGGTTCAGGTTCTGAGCTCCAGGTACTAACCAATTGCTGCTGACGACTGACATGACACTGACCAAAGTGCATGTTTGACTTGCCCAAAAACTGTATTTTGACATCATTTTAGCAAGGTTTATATTCTTTTAAGCAAAATGCCTTAATGAAGCAAAAAAATTGGTTTGGGTACAACATTAAGAATATATAAACATGTACCTATGTATGTAACTATGTATGTCTGGATCTATATATATGTGTATATATTTGTACATACATATGTGTAAACATATAAATTTTTACATGTATGTATGTCATTACACATACGTACGATACACATATAACTATGTGTATATACAAATAAACATACATATTCTACTAGTTCACTAATCATTATAAATTTCACACCATGGTTTGTAATTGATAACTTTGTTTTCCAACCTCTAGGGGAGAGGAGCTAGACTTGGCAAGTCCACTACGTATAACTTTCGTTTCAAGGCCACATCACTAAGTATGATGCCACATCATCATGCTTTTTGTCAACATGTCCAAAAAGGCCCAAAAAACAGGTGAGACTAATACTTCTGCATTCACATCATGGGTAGTTGAGCGTTGATGTGGCATCACATGATTGGTTTCTTTTTACATCAAAGGAATACATTTTCTTGAATTATGGATGCTCAAGTCACAACTATTGGACATTATATAAACAACTACTATCACAACTTTTGAAACATGCTCAACTATCAAAACCCAACCTTCTTCCATTGTAGGAACTAACTGCTGAGAGCTCTTGTTCATTTGTATTATTATATTTATTACATCGATTTATGCTACTCTAATTAATATAAATTGGCTTGTACTAATTGGTTGCATCTATTCAATCGAGTATTGGACCCTACACTCCCTCGTATCCCGTCTTAATCAATTAATATTCACTACACGTCTAGCCGGAAGACGATGCAAATCAGATACGAATCGGAATCTTTAATACAACAAAATAGTAATTGTAAATATGAGCTGATAGATGGAGTTGAGTGTAAATTGGTACACTGTCAGGTAGCGTACCGGCTTAGATATCATCAGCGACAAGATTTGATTTTCTTACAAGTAACTCCCAAAACAATAAATCTGATACCAGTAGATCGAAACAGGGGCATAGGAGGAGAGACAAAGAGAGATGGAGAGGGCATTGTTATTGTCGGAAGCGGAAGTGGAGGCAGAAGCAGAAGTAGAGGAGGTGGGGAGATGGCAGGATCAAATCACAGTGCGTGGTGTGGTGGTGAGCGGTGTGTTGGGCGGAGTGTTTTGTGTGATAACGCACAAGTTGAATCTTACGGTGGGAATCATTCCTTCGCTCAACGTGGCGGCTGGCCTCCTCGGTTTCTTCCTTGTCAAGACGTGGATTGCCCTCCTGTCCAAGCTTCGAATATGGACTACCCCCTTCACCAAGCAGGAGAACACTGTCATTCAGACCTGTGTCGTTGCCTGCTACGGCATTGCTTTTAGTGGTAAATCTCTATCTCAATCTTCTCTCAAGCTCTTCCGAATCCTTTATCAGCTTTTCATCTTTTTTTTATTCATTCTCTCTTTCTGGATTAGTCACAGCCTCTCATTTATCACAACCAAAATGTTTTCTCTTCATTATTTGTTTGAAGGCTTGTTGGTTTGTACTTTTCTATGTTTTCCATTTCAGATTTGCGTTCCCTTTCTGCTCTGTAAATTATCCAGCTTCTTCACATTCTTTTTGAACTTCTCATCACTTCCCAGAGTTCTTTGATGCTAGAATGTATTCATTTTTCTTCTCAACTGACAGAAACTAATCATGGGACATTCCAGAGCTGGTCTATTTAAGATCTTTGTTCTATTTTTCAATTCTTAAGATAATGTTTTTACTCTTTCATTCCATGCTTTTCGTTCGTCTTTGTATTGGTAACCTTACATTTTGTTGTCACATCAGGTCCCACTCATCTAATATTCTAGAATATGTCTCGTCAAATTTCATACCATACAGTGTCTTGTTTCTCGTGAGCTTTCTCCTAATTTCAATTATGCCTCACTCGTCTAATATTCTGGAATATATTTCGTCAAATTTCTCTACAATGTCCCGTTTCTCCGTGATTTTTCTCCTAATGCGAAATCTGCTATGCTTTCAGTTTTTATTGCTATGTAATTCAGGTCAATTTGCGCTTTGGCTTTCAAATCAAGCGAGACTGCCTAAGCAGCTTTGCGTAGTAGAACTCCTTGTTACCATATTGATGTTGTCGATTAAGCAGTATCAAAATCTAATCCATTGATTACTTTGAGTTCTAACTTGTAAACAACCTGTAATGATATATGCTTCAAAGAATGCTTGAATGTTATTCTGAATTCTCACATCCTTAAAAGCTCATATTACATAATATGCTTTGCCTGCATGATACATCTATCTTGTGTGCTATAGCTAGGTTAAACTTGTATGGTTGTAGCATAATGTATGATTGTTGGTAGCAGCCTGCTATAGGAAAAAAGTTGTACATTCATGTAATTTAGGAGGAAGGTAAACCTTTGCACGTATACGAAATATAAAATTGAAACTAGTCATGAAAATCTTCTTCTTTTTTTTTTTAATATTGGTATCAGACTTGGTTGTGGGGAAATATCAATTAAAGCTAATCCCATGGGAGAAGATTAGGACATTCCCACAGTTGCCCAGCAAGACTGTCGCAGCCTGGAGATTTGTCAAAGAACAAATGTTGAAAACTAAAATGAAGGAAACTAATTCTCCATGAAGAAACTGTGACAGTGAGATAATTGTGTATGATGGCCCAGTTGGAGGATTGGAAAGACAACATTGATTTGAACAAGGAACTAGGGATGTCCACAAAGTAATTTAAGTAATGCAGTTCTATATATATATAGTTTTTTTTGAACTACAGAATTAATAGAATACACACACAAAAGGACTTGTGCAATCTTGGGACAAAAAGGATAAAGAGGCCGAGCTAAGATAAGGAAGTCCATCTTGGGCAAGGCGTACATTACCAGACTGGAACTGCCTTGGGGCAAAGAAAAGTATTGGAGCTGAAACTCATCTTCGGACAAGTGATAGGAACAACTTCCAGAAATTGTTTATGTTCTGGAAAAATGGCAGCTGATTCTAAAAACACCAAATCAGAAATCTATAATAAAATTTTCTAATGAAAGCTGATTTATAGGTTCTAATACAAATTTTAAGATCTAGATCTGAAGTTCCTTGGAACTAGATCTGAAGCTGATCCATAGTTGAGGCTGTTGGGATCCAGATCTAAAGTTGTTAGGATACAAATGTGAAAGTCTACCATTGCAACTCAAATCTTACAACTGAAAATTGGAAGTTTCTGAAATAACATCTTGAACATATGAACAACAAAAGGAAGCTAACTCCAAGATCTGGATAAGAATCCAACGTACTTTCCCATTATCCAAATGCTATTAGTAATACAAAAAAAAAGACATTCTTGAGAAGGTATGAATGCTAACTTTGGAGGGTAGTATAGGTGTTATGTATGTGAAGTCCAATGGACTCTGCCTCTGCACATTCCATGCCTCTTCAATTTATCCATTCCCAAAATCACTTCAATATACTGGGGATTGTTAATTGTAATATGCAACAGATGAAGAGCTTGTATTTACTGCTGTTCTACATTAAAGATATTGTGTCTACCTTTCCCGTGGATGTAGCCATATTGGCGAACCACACAATCTCTGCATCATTTATTATGTGTGTGTGCTCTGTTTTATCTGCTCTGTTTGTGGTGTTTAATTCATTTTAAATTGCTCGATAATTTAATGATTGGTATTAGAGCAAAGAAGAAGCTGTGGGGAAAATTGTGGAGAAATTGAGGAAAGATGGAAGAAGCAGATAAATGGAGAATTGAAAAATTCTCGAGGCAAAACTTTGGAATGTGGAAGCTACAGCTAGAAGCATTGTTGGTTCAAAAAGACCTTGCAATAATGCTGGAAGGAAAAGCAAAGAAGCCAACTGTGATGTTCGATGAGGAGTGGGAGAAATTGAACAAGAAGGCGGTGGTGACCATAATTTTTTTCCTCTCCAGCAATGTGTTGTTTAATGTTGCAACAAAGAAGACAGCAAAAGGTCTTTGTGATCGTTTATCTGACATGTATGAAATGGCTTTTGCATCAAACAAAGTTTTTCTAATGAAGAAATCATACAATTTGAAGATGAAGGAAGGCGGTAATGTGCCAAACCGTCTAAATGAATTTAACACATTGATCAGCCAATTAATCTTTGTGAGTATAATCTTGGATGATGCAATCAAGGCCTTTTTGTTATCATGCTCTCTACCCAATAGCAAGGAAGGAGTTTTTATGGCTATCAGCAACTCAGTGTCTGGCAAGAAGGGAAGTGTGTTAAAATTTGATGATTTTTGTCGAAACTCTTCTTAATGAGGATATGAGGAGGAAGAATCAAGGAACTTCATCGAGGGATACTTTGATAGCCGGCTATAGGGGAAGATCACAAGAAAGAGGAAAGCTTAACCATAGAGGAAGATCAAAGTCCAACAAGAGATCAAATTCAAGAGGTAGAAATAGTGGTTGCTGGTATTGTGGCAAGCAAGGCCGCATCAAAAGAAATTGTTGGTCATTGAAGAAGGTTGAAAATCAGCCAAAGGAAAATGAAGTGAATGCTACATATGAAGAGGATGCAGGTGCTCTTGTTTTGTCCATTGGAGAAGCTGTAGCAAATGTTTGGGTGCTTGATTTCGGAGCATCGTTTCATGCTTCTTCATGTAGGGAGTTTTTTAAGAATTATCAAGAAGTTAAGTTTGGTAAGGTTTATCTTGGTGATGATAAACCTTGTAATATTATTGGGAAGTGTGATGTTTTTTTGAAATTGAAAAATGGAAATAGCTAGCTGCTATGGGATGTTAGACATGTCCCTCAACTCAAAAGGAATTTGATTTCAGCTGGGCAATTGGATGCTCAAGGCTGCAACATCACTTTTGAATCAAGTACATGGAAGGTAACCAAAGGAGCCTTGGTGATTGCTAGAGGTAGCAAATCTGGCACATTATATGTGCTAGAAAGTCAAGTTGAAGTGGGAGCTGCAATGGTAGTTGCGGACAACGACACCGAACTTTGACATAAAAGACTTAGACACATGAACAAATACGGCCTTGAGATTTTGCACAAAAAGGATCAACTTTTGAGGCTGAGATCCGTGGATTTAGAGCTATGTGAGCATTGCATACATGGCAAACATAAGAGGACCAAATTCTCCACCAAAGAACATGACAAGAAGGCACAATCTTTAGAGTTAGTGCACTTCTATGTCTTTGGTCCTGCAGAGGTAACTTCTATTGGCGAGTCAAACTTTTTTGTCACTTTTTTGGATGATTGCACTAGAAAGGTTTGGGTTTATATGCTGAAACGAAAATATGAAGTTTTAGCATGTTTAAAACTTTTAAAGCACTCGTAGAAAACCAAACTGGAAACAAAATTAAGTGCTTGAAAATAGATAACGTTTTTGAATTTTGGTCTTTAGAGTTTTGATAAATTCTGTGCAAAAAATGGCATTAAAAGGATTAAAATTGTTCCTTTTACACCTCAAGAGAACAGTGCAACTAAGAGCATGAATAGGACTATTTTGGAGAGAGCACGAAGCATCTCTTGAATGCTGGTTTGGGAAAAGAATTTTGGGTTGAGGTTGTCAACACAAAAATATATTTAAACAATTGAAGTCCATCTTTGTGGTTGGATTATGAAATTTCCGAGGAGTGGGTGGAAAAGAGAATTTCTTACAATCACTTGCAAGTGTTTGAATGTGAAGCATTTGTTCACATTACACAAGAGAAAAGAACAAAGCTGGATGCAAAGTCAAAAAGGTGTATTTTTGTTGGATATGAAGATGAAAAATATGGTTATTGGGTTGTGGGATCTTGGCTCAAAAAGGTCACATGCAGCAGAGATGTGATCTTTAATGAAAAAATAATACCTGGTCGACAAGAACAGGGGACAACTTCAAAGGAGTTTGTGCTATTGAATGACATCTTAGATGGTAGTGATGTGCTAAACTCAAAAAATTATAGCTCGCAACAACCATAGAATATTTTGCATGGCACATTACAGCCTAACTCCCATATGTTGCAGCCAAACACTATTTCCTTTCTGCCTTGTGATGAAGGGTGTGCACTGCCCCTAAATGACCTCCCTACCACATTGCAAGAGTCACCCCTCTCACATGCTTTGCCACAAGGCAATTCACATACTCCTCAGCAATGCAATTCATAGGAAGAAATTCCTCAAATTCGTAGGTCTACCAAGGAGCGAAGGCTTCCAACAAAATATAAAGATTTTATTCAACAATTGTTAATTTTGGAACAAGCTGAACTTGCCACTTTTGAGGAAGCGTGCAATGACAAAAAGATTTGAAAAATAGGTGGGTATACATGTTGAAGGAAGAAGATGGTGCGAAGAAGAGGTATGGGGCTAGATTGGTGGTGAAAGGTTATGATCGGTAGAATGGTGTAGATTTCTTAGAATTTTTTTCAGCAATAGTGAAAATGACTTCCATTTGGGCAGTGTTGGGATTAGCTACTATGTATGACCTTGAATTGGAGCAGCTTGATGTCAAGACAACGTTTCTCCACGGTGATTTGGATGAGGAGTTGTGTATGCAGCAACCTTAATGCTTTGGAAAAAGAGGCAATGAGGATCTAGTTTGCAAATTGAACCACAATTCGTATGGGCTAAAGCAAGCTCCTCAACATTGGTATTTAAAATTTGACTCTTTTGTGGTTGAGCAAAATTTCCCTAGATGTGAAACTGATCCTTGTGTCTATTACAAAGTTGTAGAAAATGGTGATTTGTTTTGTTATTGTTGTATGTTGATGATATGTGTAACGACCTAACCCGTACGTAAAATAAATTTTTTATAATTTTAACAACAATAAGTAAAGACAATGCCATTTCAATAAAAATCGTCCTTTCAATTTGAAAACATGATACAACATAATTCAACTTTTAAACTATTTCTTTTCAAAGAAATCAGCAAAGCAATAAAGCACAAGATACATACATAGCTTGTAAGCTTTTTGAACAAATAGTAGTAAGAAGGTCCAGGAGTCCGTCCTTTCAAATCTTGGTACATCGGTCGCTTGTTGTGGAGGAGAGACATCACTCAGGCGCTTTTCCGCCAACCACGGACTTATAATGCGGTCCCCCACACATCTATTATTCAATAGATGGCCCTCCCTTCGAACGAAGAGATTGGTAGGGTATTTGATAAGCGACTACCAACTGAGCATAGTGTTGTGCCCTACATAACTAGGTCCTGTGCATCCGGCAATGCTAGAACTAGTATGTAATACAGGATCACGGTGAATTGATAGTGTAGTCTCAACTATCTCACACCTAAGTGGATGCTGTACATTTCAATACTTTGGGCAAAGTATTCTCATTCATTACTTGGAATGAAGGTCATCTATCACATGCACTAGTCAGGGTTGATTTGACTTAAGGCTTCCTTACAGTACACGTAGGTTTGTCCTTCAATGGATATTGCATACCCCAGACACCCTACAACAAACTAAACTACTAGAAATGAAACAGCATAACAAGTAATCACAAATTCCCCTCCCATACTGGACATCTTCATCCTAGGAGTATCTCAAGCTGTCTAAGTTAACCTAATAACTTAAGCTGTGGATCATTACTGGACTCAATGCCTTCATTTCCGTCCTAGTATTTAGTAACTACTTCAATCATATTCTCCTTATATGGAGATCATACAAGTAATGCAATTACAGTAAGCATGCATAACCATCCTTTAAAGTAAATTACTTCCTTGATCCAACATAGAATAACTTCACTATTCATTCATATCAGAAGAATTGAACACAATGCAATTCCCTATCTATGCACAATCAATAAATACATTTCCAAAATTATATAAAGAAATACTATATAAACATAGTAGAAGAATATCCCATGCCTGGTATAAGCCTTTCCCAATGACAATGGATTGGTCTGTATTTGCAGCACTTCCAGTCTACCAGCAATCCCTCAAACAAAACTCTATTTCTTCCTCAGAAAATGAACTCTCAACTATTGATATACAGCTGATAAACGAATTCATCTTCTCACTGTAAACTCAAAAATTATGATGATGTTGCTCTTACGGCATGAACTGAAATGACTCTCAGAAATACAGTGAATGCTCTCAGATTATAATAAATCTGCTCTCAGAAATATGATAAATCTGCTCTCAGAATTTGATGCGTATTTCCCAAAAATAGGAAATGATTGCTTTCAAAAAATATACGAACTTCTGATCTCAGAAATTGATAATGAATGATCACAGAAAATAGCATATATGCTCTTAGAAATAATGCGTAGGAAGCAGAGCAAGTGTAAATAAGAAGTGAAGAATGTGGCAAAGAGTGGTGTTAGCAAATGACGTTGGGGTGGCTATTTATATAGCCTCGGCCTCAACAAATTCCAAATAAAAGGGCATTCGAATTGCCAGAACAGCAAGTTGAATTGTTCCAACAATATGTGGCGGATTTCTAACTCCATATTTAGCACTTTCAGAGGTGAGTCGACCTTCTTCTTGTGCCAGCATTGAGAAGACATTTTCAAAATGCACATGCTGATTTGTGCCAGTTGACACCTACAGGTGAACTCATAAAATGTGGTGCCAGTTTCAGGAATGGCGGGTTTGATACATATTGGGAAAAAGTCCCAGCCAGAATCGAAGACACCTCCTAAGTTTTGCAGCTGTAAGTTTGAATATTTCAATTTCCAGTTCCTACGCACTTCCCAGGCGCGTATCTTTCTCAGCACGATACTCATTTCTACGCCTTCAGCGTTTTAATAGATGAAAGATAAACATTTCGATTCCAATAGTTGAGAACCAAATATTTCATTGAATGGAAAAAGGTTTGATTTCAAATGTTTAAAAGATTCAAATTATATTGAATATTGAAAAAGCCCGATTCCAAAGTTGAATGAAAAATATTTATTGCTAGGAAATAAGTTGATTTCCCAAGTGAGATCAATTTAGAAAATAATTCGACTTTCATAAATTGAGAATTTAAATAAAATAATTATATATATATAATATTATTTGTATATTTATCAAATTATAGCTTTAATAATATTTATATATATACATATATTATTAAATACCTCAGTATATATATATATTATTTTACTATAATTTATATATATTCATAATATTAATATATATATTCATTTACATATATATATATATATCCCATAAATAAACATATCGTAAGCCAGTCAGCATATCCAATATATATATATATATATATACATATATACATATATATGTAAAGTCATCAGGCAACAATAACATAATATTATTAATATCCACATAACATAGGTTGCATGTATATATACATGTATATACATCTGTATATATTCCTCTATGTGCACGTATATGTATGTATACCATATCGATGCATTCGTATGAGCATATCCGTTTGCCAACATACGTTTGTATCGATAAGTATATACATATGGATACGTGCATATACTATATACATGTATATATGCCTACATCCTATCCACTTACATTCAATAACGTTACCACCATAATGATTGTAATAACATAAACTAATACATAGATAAACATCACTTATATATACAAACAGAAGTAGACACGACTCCTAATGCAAATATACAAGCCTATAGATGACTTATCTATAACTCACACAAACTGTCTTAGCTTACTCAATCTAAGTGATGTGTGTGTATGCTCAGATGGTTTACTTTACCGATTACTCGACCAAGCTCCTTTCGCGAGTGATATTTCCCCTCCGCTTGGAGGAATGGTTCACATACTTGCATCCAATGACATGCTAACGGGAGTCATATGTTCACAACATAATAGTATACATGAAACATCTCAAAAGTTAGAATAAACATTACTCCATAACTTTGCATGCAACATTCATCAAGAATAACATCAATAGAACTAACATTTAAATGAGACAATCATTAAATGGAGGCACATTCATATTGATAACAAGAAGCAGCATGTTTTATTCATCTCATTGATTCAATCATTACAATCAATTGCCCTATGCAATAGTAGCTATACAATTGGGGTGTAACAATATGCTTTTGATTGGAACTAGCATGGTGGTTGTTAGCAATTTGAGACAACAATTAGCTAACAAATTTTCTATGAAGGATTTAGGGGCTGCCAAAAAAATTCTTGGAATGACTATCATCAGGGATAGGAAAAAAATGAGAATTGAAATTGTCACAAGGAAAATATGTTGAAAAGCTTTTGGATAGAAAAGCACACTTCTTGCTGGTCACTTCAAGCTTTTAGCTGAGATGTGTGCTAAGACACAAGAAGAAAAAGAGCTTATGGAATGAGTGCCTTATTCGTCTGTTGTTGGGAGTCTCATGTATGCAATGGTCTACACAAGACCCGACATTGCACATGCAATGGGAGTAGTCAACAGGTACATGAGTGATCCAAGTAAAAATCATTGGCAATTTGTAAAATGGATTTTGAGATATTTGAAGGGCACTTTCGATTATGTTTTGAGATTCAGAGAAAAAGATGCATAGCTGCAAGGTGTTTTTTTGACTCCAATATGGTCGATGACTTGGACAAACGATGATCAACCACTGGATATGTATTCACTTTTGTAGGGGCAGCAAATGTTGGGTTTCTAGATTGCAAAAAGTGGTAGCTCTTTCCATCACGAAAGTGGAATACATTGCTCTCATCGAAGGAGCTAAGGAAGTGTTTTGGTTGCAGCGGTTGTTAGCTGAGTTTGGAAGCAAACAAAAGGAATTCACTTTGTATAGTGACAACAACAACGCTATACATTTGGCCAAAAATGCAACATTTCACAATTGAACAAAGCACATTGAGCTTCGATATCATTTTATTTGAAGCGTTCTTGAATAGGGCAAGCTGAAGTTGCAGAAGATTCATACTGACAAATGTGGTAGTGAGGGCAATAGAGGATGATGGCTAAAACGTTCAAGGAATCAAGGACCCCTTCTAGATTTTTGACATAATTGACAATGCTAAGGCATTGTCATCCTCATGTTCAACCCAACTTAAAAGAGTTATGGGTGGTGTTGGAGGTTGCTTTTGGTTTTTTGCATTGGCGATATCATGGGACTTGAGGTGCTTGAAATATTGTATCAATGACTTTATCAACATTTTATTTCCTATGGCACTTCTTACATGTATTTTCTAGCAATAGATTGGCTAGAAAAGAGATTTTCTATTTAGGAGACTTGTTATGTATTAGACACATGATTTATGATCTATATGAGGTTTGGAGTATTTGACTTTTGTTGCACATAAACCATGTTTGGTTAGAATGGTTCAAATCGATATGTATTGGGATAAAGCTATAATTATGCAAAAATGTAATAGGTTTATTAAGGGTTTACCTTTTTGGCACCCTTATGAAACTTTGCCTTTAGTCAAGTTTGTAGTCAATAACCACATAATTCTTGTTACATTATCAATGTTAACCAAGTTTTCTTTCTTGTCAAATTGTAAAGTTATTAGGTCATTGCCTGGTTTCTCAATTAATAATGCTTGTAGACTATCTGAGGATGAAATATGCCAAAGGGAGATGAAGTAGTTCCTTGATCAATGATAGCTCCAACATTGAAAGAAGAGAAGGAATTGTTGAAGACTTGACTATGAAAATGAGAATTGACAAATGTCAAAGAGGAATTCTCAGGCACTCCTTTTGATTGGAGATATCAAAACAATCTTAGCCCAAGGTAAACAAAGACAAGTGGAAGATGAAGCACACTTTTCAAAGGTGGCTAAGTCATAAGAAAAATGTGCCAAGAGTAAAAATGTCTAAATAGTCAACTTGGTGCTATTCTAGGGTGGCAATGCCATGGCAAAAATGTGCCCATATTCCAATAAATGTTGAATTAGTACAAAGTCATACCTTAACAAGATGAAGACCAAATTAATAATGATGGCACAAATTTTCATTGGCACAACCACACCAAAAGGGCACCCATATCCAAGAGATGGCAGAAATAGGATCAAAATCCACCAAGCAAAGAAGTATATAGATGAAATAACTTTTGTAGTGGCCAAACCAATATTAAATGACACTCAATGGCGGAAAGATAGATAATGATCTATGCCCAAATAGATAAAATATGAAATCATTCCTAGATGTGTTTTTAGTGTGCCTTTGGCACCATTAACTTTCACCCCAACTTTAAGTGACAACAAACTCAATGAAAAGTTGCACCCAAAAACTAAATGACTTCAAAAACATAATTAGGTACAGTTTTGTGAACACTTTGTTAGTGTCAAAATTAATACCCCTACAAAACTTTGCTTAGAATCAAGTAGTCAATGATTATGTCATTCTTGTTGTGTTTTTAAAGCTAGTTGAGTATCCTTTTTGTCAAATTGCCAAGCTGTTAAATGTTTGTCTACTTTTTCTAACACCATTTGTAGGATGTTCAATTGGAGGGAGATGACGAAAAAAGATGATCCATCTCTTGACTCAATAAGCATTGAAGGAGGATGGATGAAATGTCAGGGATTTGAACCAAAATGTAAGAATAGAGAGTATCAAAAGGAACTCTTCCAACGCTTTGTTCAAAATGGTGATAAAGTGAAGATACATCAAGTAAGGGAAAGACTGCGCTTTTCAATTGGCAATGCCAGTCAAAAGTTTCAACCAAGTTGGCAAATTCTTGTTGAAATTGTGCCAACATATTATGAAAAAAATAATGTCAAGTCACCATTTTTATGTGGTTTTGCTAGGGTAAAAGTCCGACTAGCTAAGTGGTTGAGTGGATGAAAAGTTGCAATCAACATGTATGAAGACAAGTTTTAAGTGGAATGTCACACTTTATCCCTAGCTTTGCCACTGTTGAAATGCGATTTGATTGGCAATGGTGGTCATGCATTGTAAGTAGTTGGTATAGGTTGGTTAAATCATATTTCCCTTGTGGCAATGCCACTCTAAGTTCATGACCATGGTGGTAGTGAACTCTGCAACAATGCCTTGTACAAAATGGTCAACACTTAAGTGAAATTTGCATCTTTCATATGGCATTACCTCCCTAAAGGTGCAACTAGGATGGTGTTGTTGGCAAAAAAATATGGTAGGGTATTATTACATAAACAAATTTAAATGCCACTAAGGAAAGTTGCCTAAGGTGGTGATGGTGGCAGAAAAATGCAACTAAGTGATTAAGTCATCTAATAACAACATCAATGTTGAAGTTACAAACATGCAACTACAATTGCAATGACTTTGATTGACTAATAAGTTTTACAACATCAACTTGACTTCCATCAATATTCATTAACTTTCACAAAAATATAATCTGACAATTGCTGCAGCAAACTCAACATCATTATAAATTATGTCCTCAAGGCACTTATTCATAAGCTCTTAATATACAACTTTGAACGGTAAATAATAATAAAATAATCCCCAAAAGTATCTATAGAAAAGAGAAAACAAAATTCTCTTAAATAAAATTAATTCTAAAACAACTAATAAAGTAAAATCTTAATAATAAGCTCAAATCTATATCTATTGGGCAAATAATATTTTTTGTCACTTAAAAGTCATTTTTGAAAATCTAAAATGACTCTTAACTTGCAAACTTTGTCAAATCTTTTGATTCTCTAAAATACAGTGAAATTTTTTTAGAGCCTATGAAAATTGTTAAAACCTTATCCATGGATATGAAATTGATGACTACCTCTGAAAAACAATTTTTTGAAAAAACAACTTTTTAAAAAAGTAAACTTTCCTAAAATAGAATGTTGGATCATTGAGCTCTTCTCACTACTAAGATTTATGCATATAATAGTTGCAATAAGACATTGTGGAAGAAAGATTATACAACACACAAGATATGTTTGTGGACCAAGATGCCCTAATATCCAATATATGCAAAAATAGAATAAACCCTTGAGGTAGGGTAACACCATACAATACTCCTTATGGAAGAACCGACTCCATGCTATATCTTGAAGAGATCGTAAACACAATATCATATTCATCACATCTCTGTACAATGATATTCACCTTCTTTATTTAGACCTCCTAATAACATAATGGATGGGTAAACAACTCAACTCATGTAGGCCTCCTAATTACCTAATATAATTAATTACTCAATATAACTAACTCAAGGGATGTGTGCCACATGTTGGCATCTCCATCCATTTATATACAATATAATATCATATCCCTAGGTACATAACATGCCATCCCTCCTTGATATGTTTTTTCCTTGAAACGAGAGAAGAAACCAAATAGGAAGACTATCGCAAGTCATTACAAATATGATGCCATGTCCTATCATCCAACCATCCATAGGTGATCTTTGTAGTGGTTTTAGCTTGAACTTACCTAGATCCCATCCTTGATCCACTTTTCATTGCACTTGTTTGATTTCGTTCTTCACCATAGTATGTCTTTTTCTTCCATGAATACCATTGCTTTAAAGATGCCACAAATGTTGTAGTTGTTCCTTTGACTCCATGTAGAACCATAGTGATTGGCTTGTTGATTATGTGTATTATCATGTCTCCTTGATGGTTTCTTCCAAGAGATCCCAACTACAATACCATACTCATCACTCCTTACAATGATTTTCACCTTTTTTATATAGAAATCCTCTTAATAACATAATTGATGGATAAACGACTCAACCTATATAGGCCTCTTAATTACCTAATATACTTAACTACTCAGTATAACTAAAGGGATGGGTGCCACATGTTGGCATCTCCATCCACTTATATACAATATAATATTATATCCCTAGGTACATAACATGTCGTCCCTCCTTGACATGTTTTGTCCTTGAAACATTAGAAGAATCCAAATAATAAGACTGTTGCAAGTCATTAAAAATATGACTCCATGTCCTATCATCCAACCATCCATAGGTGATCTTTGTAATGGTTTTAGCATGCCTTCTTTGATCCACATTTTGTTGTACTGGTTTGATTCCCTTCTTCATCACAATATGTCCCTTTTTTCCATTAATAGCCATTGCTTTTATGATGTCATGTATTGTTGTAGTCGTTCCTTTGAGTCCATGTAGAATTGTAGTGGTTGGCTTGTTGATTCCATGTATTATCATCTATGTTCTATGGCGTTTTTGGGACGGGGACGGGGGGATGGCAGGGGACGCATTTTTGGGATGTCCCTTAGGGGCCATTTTTTGGGGACGACGATATATATATATATATATATATGAATTTTTCAAAATTTATTAATATATTATAGAGAGAGAGAGAGGGAGAGGGAGATATGTCAATAACTGATAACAACAATATCAATATGTAAATAAATCATGAGAGTAGTAGTATAATAGCATAATAAATGTTAATAAAGCATTATAAATTTATAAAAGCAAGTCTCAAACATCAATAAAACCATGGTCTATCAATATCCAAAATGTCTCAAACATGTATCCAGAAGTCTCAAAGTTCAAACATGAAAATATTAAATACAATAGTCTATGAAATTAAGCCTCATTCGGGCTAAAGACTCAGAACTATCAGAGTCACTATCATTCTCTAGAAAAAGTGGATCATCCAATGGTAGCCCGACTAGTCCGGGTTGCACCTCCTCCTCATCAATCTGCCGAACATCCTTAGGATCAAACATCCCATCGTGCTATTGGAGTCTTGTCGATACTCAGTAGTCTGGCGGTCCTGAAGTCTCAAGGCACTATGAACTGCAACTAATTTCTTGGCTCGTTTTGAAGTAAGCTTGTTTCTCTTAATGGAGTGGATGAAGCCATAGGTGGACCAATTCATCTCTGCAGCAAAGGAACTAGCAATCTGTGAGAGCAAACGAATGGCAAGTTGTTTCAAATCCGATGTCCTTCCCATGAAATTTCCACCATCCAATGGGGTTGTCTTGTGCGATGGTGGCCCTATCCGTCTTAGCCTCTGGTTTGTTGAATGTAGGACCTTGAAGATCAGCAAATTGAAGCCATTGCTCTCTAAGAATGGTTGCTTGCTCATTGGTATACATTTTATGAAGGGCTACTGTAAGCTCCTCTATCACCTTGTCATCCTTAGAAGGAAGCATTTGGCAAGGTCTAGGTACATACCACTTCAAATTAAGAGCATAGGCAAGCATATGAAGAGGGGTATTCATTGTGTTCCACCTCTTTGTCACAATAGGCCTAATATGGTCCTCATAAAATTGCAACTCAGGATCTTTTTGACGAATAGCTTGCTTCATTTGGTCAAGCATGCTATCAAAAGTCTCATATATCTCTCCCAAGCTAGGAGAGTTTGTATTTGCATACCGGATTACCCCCAACGTTGGTGATATGAAAGAGAAAATATACCTACAAGCAACAAATTAAAAATTAGAACTTTTAAATACAAAGTAAAACAAAGTAAAACAAAGTGTAACAAATTCAAAACAATTTAAATTTTCAGATTTCTTACTTGATATTGGCCCACCAAGTGTCATTAAGTACTCTTTCTCTCATTGCCTTGCCTTCATTTGTATTCGATAGAGCCCACTTTTTCCAATCTCCACAAATAACCATGGCTTGTAGAGCATCTTGGACCTCCAACACCCTCTCCAACAACATATAGTAGCTAGCATATCTAGTCTCAACTGGTTTGAGGAATTCTTTTTTTGAATAAGACTAGAATAGTGCAAGTGAAGTGTGATGGTTACATACAAACATTTGTATTTCTCTAGCCTCTGCAATTGCTATTGTCACCCAATCTATTTTGCCAATGTATGTACGCAACATGGAGTCTAGAAAATATGTTTGAAAGCACTCTCAATCATCAAACCAGCTAGCTTACAAACACGTGTTGAATCTGTCACAACCTGCACAACATTAGAAGGCCCAACCTCCTCTATGGCCTCCCTCAAAATGCCAAACTGAAAATCAGCATTCTTAAGCTTCTTAGAACAATCAACAGCTCGAAGAAAGTGTGAGTCAACAAGGCATGTAACAATAACATTAATGAGTGGCCTATGTCGAATATCAGTCCACCTATCCATGACAATGGAACAACGAGTCCTAGTCCATGTTTGCCTCGTCTCCTCCATCATCATGGTAGCTTTTGAATATTGTTTGTCAAGGAGGGAGGTACACGATCTATGTTCTCTAAGGGGGGCATAAGAGGGCCCAACTGTCAATATTTCTTTCACCATAGTTTTAAAACAAGGTGGCCTTGCCAAATGAAATGGAAGAGCATGTGCATAAAAGAATTTGGCCATTGCATCATCAGCTTGCTCACATTTTTGCACATTCATTAACCCCATGACTGAAGTTTTCTCACTTGCTTTCCTCTTCCCTCTATCATAATTCTCTGCATTTGATACATTGGAAGAGGCATGCAAATCAGTTAATGGCCGTTTTTTATTTTGAATGGTAACGATTTGGTCATCACTTACTCCAGACATCTTTGCAAATTCAAGCTGCTGCTCGAATATTATTGCCTCACAAACTCTAACACCCTTTCCATTGTCACCCACTAGATGGCCTCTAATCCTAGTATAGCTCACATGGTAATGAGTTTCGCAAACATGACAAAGCCATTTCTTGCCGCCCCCTGAATTTGTCCTCTAGTTGGTGGTCACATCTGTGGAAAACTGATTGTTGGCGTAACAACTAACACCTTTGGAGTGCAAGTTGGTGCAGACAACTATGCACACTACGCAATGAGTGCTCTTCAAATTAGGAGGGGAAGCTCCCTCGTTGTACGGACAAAATGCTTGAAAAGTAAACTAAACTAATTTCCTGTCTTTTTGTCTCAACTGAAAGAGGCACAAGGTTTGCGAGAAACTTCGAGCATTGCAGCCAAGGATTTTCTGGTTTCGTAAATCTTAACTACAACTCAAAACTAACTAACTTATACTATCCAATCCCCTCAAGAAATCAGAGCATGAAGAAACAAAGCGGGAATGAGCTTACACGATAAACCGGGTACACATTCACAACGTGAAGACGAGGTGGGCACAACTATTTGCTTGTTTGAATAGGTTTATTATCACACACATCATACGATAAGCTTTAAGTACATATTCTCAACGTAAAGGCAAGGTGGGCACAACTATTTGCTCAATATGAATAGGCTTATTAGAAACACAACACAAAGGATAGCCAACTAGGACAATAAATTGCATAGACGAAACACGCATACAATTTACGATCGAACTAGCCACTATATCTAACTAAGATAAGCATTCACCATAACTGCATGAAACTCGAGTGGCATAACAATTCATCATTATAATAAATACTCAGAACAGATACAAAATAAGCAATATTATAGGCAAGGTGGGCATAGCATATATTACTCTCTCGTGCAAAAGTTATTTACAAATGAGCAAAATCTCTTATTTATAGACATTGAAAGGTGTAGGGAACCCTAAAATCACCTTGAGTCAACTACAGTCTTGCAATGCATGCAAGATTTATTGCTAAACCCTAATAAAACAAACTATACAGTTAACTGGAAAGCTACCATCAGTTAACTGGTACATTTAATCTAAAAATGGACAATGTGCAAGCATGCACGTCCTTATTAAAAGCAAGTTAACTGGAACACTACAATCGGTTAACGAAAATCCTAAATGTAACTCCAAGTGTACATAGATAATTCCAAGATAGACATTCGTGAGATGTGGAACAACAAGTTAACTTAGATAGAAGCATTGAGTTAACTGCTGCGTCTGATATCTATCTTGAAAGGTGGGAACTGAAGTCTACTAGTCGTGATCTCGAGCAACTAACCCCTCCACGAGGTTGTTGACTGCATCATTGTATGGAGCACTGATACTCTGTCGAAGTATACTGTGTTTGTGCAGCATGTCCTCACCATCTATGATCTGGCACTGAAGTTCACCTCTGCTCTTGGTTGCCTCATCAAACAACGTTGACATGACTGTAAGTTGATTCATCTTACATCTAATGGTCTCCCCATTGAAAATACTATGAATGAGTGCCTGGAGCTCTAACTGTACGTTAGCAAGCTCAACATACGCACCACCCTCAATCTGATATCGACACGATATGCAAGACACGAGAGTTCTCACACACCGGAGTGCACTAGTGACGTGCTCTCTACTCTCAGCCAACTTTGATGCCATTGTGTCCTCTATCTTCGCCTTGAATACCAACTGTGTCTTCCAAGCGTAGATAGCCTCTTTATCTTCTGCATCTGTGACTGATTCATATGCCACACTTAGGTGAGCAATCATAATCTCATCTCGAGGTCTGCCCATTGGCATGTCTCGCTCCTCATCTTGGAGACATAGACGGAGTTTGTGTGCACTATATCGCAACTGGTATAACTCTGCAAGCACAAAGCGGCCTCTAGTAACGAACTCCTCCTCCCAATCCTCCAAACACTTGCTGTATGCAACCAGGTGATTAAGCTGGCCCTATTCTGCCGGTGGCTCTAGCATCGGTGGGAGTGTGACGGTGACATTTTCCGTTATGTGTACAAGGCTAGAAATGTATTGACAAAGCTGCTTGATTTCAGCCTTGAGCGCTGCCTTGTCTTCTCTGTCTTTGATTATTTTATCCCTTGTGTTGTCTGTTGCAACCTGTAGGAGATCAACCTGTGTTTGGCGGGTGCTACAACCAAGGTTGACTTTGATCACCTCGAAGTCTTGAACCTCAATCTCATTCAGACTCTTCCCCTCTGGAGGTATAGCAGTCTCAATGACAATCTCCATAGCAGCATTCCTCTCCACATGGACCTGATTCTTGATCCTCTTGTTGGGCACATCTTGGTATGCATGATCAAAATCTAAATGATCAAGGACGTAGGATGGCTGCCTCCTCTTCCTTCCCAGTTGACTTTCAAGCCAAGACTGGTCTCGACTAATCCCACTGGAAGGATCTGTACTAGCAATGTGAGGCTCCAACGAGAGTGAATGTGTGGAGGTATTACTGCGAGGTGGTGAGTCTAAGTCCAAATCAATGTGAATTGGAACTGGAGACTGCTCTGTTGTAGGTGATGGAATGCGAGGCTGAACCTCAAGCTCTGCAAACTCTGAACTGGCACTCTGACAAGCTCCATGTGTGTCTTAGTAGCAAGTGCCTTTCCTTTTGAGTTGTTAGGCGCTTGACTCTTCTTAGGAGGGTTACTCCTTTTCTTCTGTTTAGGTTTAGACGAGGAAGGTAGTGAAGCATCCACTGGTGGCGGCTTTGTTCTAGGCATGACTGCCCTCCTAGTCTTCTTGCTATTGAGGTAAAGTATACTGTTTTGGATAACTCTACTAGATCTCTCCTTTACTGATGCATACTCTTTGGCGAACCAATCAACAGTTGGCAGTGGTTGTGTATCAACCTGCTCTCTACAAAACTGAGGAAGTGTAGCTCCCTCATCATCTGATAAACCTCTCACATCTTCTGCCAAGAAAACAAAAATCTGTGAGAGAGAGAACCGGCCATAGCTGCGTCTGTGCACCTCAAAATCATCCTCGCAGTTCACCCTATAATCCTCCATGTAGGCTTATGGTATGGGCGACCACCAAGGCGTGCTATATAATGACCCCAAGGATCATAGGCGTGTGCATCGACAAGGTACTTGAGACGAAACTTTTCTAACTCTTGTCCTGCAGCTTTAGCATCAATTGCCGTTCTGCACCAATAGATTCCGAACTGCATGGGAAAGTTGGCAGCCTGTTTACGCTTGTGGCGCAAATGACGGTGAACATCGTGTAGTTGCCTCAGGAACTCCATGAAGATTGCCCTATCCGAAGGATAGCGTGGAAGCATGGATGAATTTCCTGTGTAACCATATATGCAAATGTAGGTGTATGTAGGGAACTGAATGAACTAGTCCGCCCAATCAACCATTGCTGCCCTAGCAACCGCTAAGATACGAACATGCAACTCCCGGTCTAAGTTCAAAGCCTCCTGCACACGCTTGAAATGTTGTTTAGCCTTCGTGAACTCAAGCTAGTCATAGTAATGATAGACTTTCTGTAGAGTGAGTATGCCCACCGTGTTCAACCCTCTAAACTGACCTTGATAGGCAATCAAGTATATGAGGTAGGAACACGTGAAACTGGTGTGGAACTAGAAAACTGGTGATTTGCTCGTGGAGAATGTCGCTGATGAAGGACGCCCAGTCATACTGTTCTTGCCCAAAGATGATTCGACCAATGATATAATACATCCAGGGTTGAAAACTGTTTGCATCTGCATGACTTGAGATGCGATTGAGAAGTGTTATCAAAATCGCATACTCATCCTTGTATTCACCACGACCCACATTGCTCGACAACTTGTTCTTTTTCTGTTTTAACCATCGCTCTACCATCTTACTTTGACAGTTGTCCATATCAGCATTGAATTCTTGCTCACACTGCTCCATGGAAATGACCAGATTGTTCGGGTGTTGAGGAATACTAAAACATCTTTCAATGTCCAGGGGTTTGAGACTGCATATGACCCATCCGTCTACTGACTATATCTCGCGAGTAGTAGAATTGTAATGCTTAACACAAGACATTACAAACTCTACGCAATGAACTGAGATAGGTATGGAAGTGGCCTCAAGCAACCCAGAATGTTGAATGTTTTGAAGTATCGAATCTCTTATCTTGACAGGATCCAAGACTGCTTCTGGAAGCACCTTATGTAGATTCGTATCAACTATCCCAATGAAGTTATGAGTCAAGACCGACTTGGTCTTGAATTCGAGTTGAGTGTATTGCATTATGAAAAAATCGCCTATTGACTATGAACATGGCTATATTCTGACAACTTTTCTGGAAAGTTAAAAATACCCTGTCGAGGCTAAAAATAGCCTATCGAAGGGCAATTTTTACGAAAAATTATGAGATATGGGTTTTGTCCAGAAAAAAGATTCTAAGACGACCCAAAATGTCAGAAATGCGAAAATTTGACTTCTACTCGACCATGCAAGGAATTTTCAGTTAAGAAAATCAGAGCCTCGAGAACTGGTGCTTTGGAGTAAATTTTCCTGAAAAATTCTAGCACATGGGTTTTCTCGAGGAAGTTATTCTGAATCAACTCAGATGATTTGTTTTTCCAGAATTTGCCTGTTTCTCGAACATGCAAATGAATTTAAGACGAGAAAATGGAAGAAATTGAGAAGAAGAAAGACGTTTTTTGATGTTTTCTTCTGCCAAAATCGCCACTTGATCTTGAAATTCGTTGATAAATCTAGACTTGTACCTACAAAAGAATAATTTTGATGTCTTCGAACTTGATTGCCGATGAAAATTCACCCAACACTGAAGGAAATTCGCCTTAGCTCAAGTTGGATGAATGAGAAATGGTGCCATACTTGAATAAATAGAGCAAAATCGCCCCATAAAAGCATGACTGCAAGATTTAAAACCCTGACTTTGAAAAGAATTATTTGATTGGAACCCCTCTAGTTCAACTGAGACTAACTCTGAGTTCGGATTACAAAATAATAATAAAATATTCAGTTTGCTTTATCATGCGAATTTGAGTTTCATCATTAAAAGGCGCCAACAATAAATTATTGAAGAAAATCGCCATTTAATGCTTTAGCATGCAAAACAAATATTAACTATTATTTTAATCAATTAGCAAAAAAAGCATAGCATCTGGATGCACTTAGCAAACTTCACTGATTTCGAAAAGTCTTTATTTGACTCTCCAGGCGTCCATTTGCACAAGTTATGAGATTTTTCGCTAACTTCCTACTTTATAGCTGACTGCAAAGTTACAGTTGCCCCTGTTTAGCTCTGATTTCCGGGTGACTGAGTGAAGCTGTGATTGAGCCGAGATATCCACTGTGAAGCCTGCAGAGCAAGGATGAAATGTCTGCTGGGAGCTGCAACTGCTAAAATCAACGTTTGACACTGTAAGGAAAGCTAAGGTGCGGAAACAACTCTCCTAGCGTCAAAAACTTAGGGAAGAATGCAGAGGTGCTTCTAAATTTTACAATTACAGTCCAATTAAGATGCACTTGAAAGAGATAACAGAAACAGAGAATTAAACATACACACATGAACACCAAATTTACGTGGGAAAACCATTACGGGAGAAAAACCCACCACACCAAGAGAAGTCACTTTGTATTACAGTAATGGAGATTACATACAGAGATCAGACTTATCTTTCTGATGTCAAATTACAGCAGCAGATTCAATGATCAACCTTGTATAGAACATTCAAGTTACAATCTTTCAGAATTGAATTCACACTGATCATACATCGAACTGTTCATCCAACTGTGCATCGAACATTGATTGAACATCCATCGAACCGTACATCATCTGCAATTGCAGAATATATTCATGTCGTCCCTGTCTGTTGAACTTCCTCACAGAAAGGCCACAACAGACTAACTTCCAACGGTTCCCATTCAGCTTCTCTGATTGGTCGAAGACTCACCATGTAGGATAGTCATCGCTCGGTCAAAGGCGTTCACAATGTATTCGCATGTCGGTGAGACACTAACCGTGTCTCCCCGATGCCACAAAACCAGATCGTCATTATCGCCAAGAGTCCTGACCATCGGCAAGACGTTATACTGAGTTCACAAGTTGCATCGACCTCAACATTCCATCGGCAAGACAATCGTTACTCGCCAAGACATCACACCGATGTTCGCGAGTTATTCCGAAGTGTCCAACAGTCGGTAAGACTTACCGCTATAGTCCATAATCAGGTTGTAGAAGATCAAGGGATGTTGAAGGAGGATTGTGTGAACTACATCCTAGTGCAACCTTAGGATAACCAAGACCTGCTCTCTCAGCTCAAATAACTATCTCAATAAGATCAATAATCCTTTGTTCATGTTTGCCAATTCCACCTCATGTATAGTACATTTTCTGAAGTAAGTTTGAACCAATGCATTATGGGTGCTTTTAAACCTCACCAACATTAGGAATAACAATGAAAGAATGACCGTGAAAAACATCAGCACTAGCTGATTTACTACCCTTGGAGGGCATAGGAGGATCACAAGATAATCTAAGTTGTCATCATGAAAAAAAAAGATCTTCATCTCTAGAAGAATCATCATTTATCCCTTCATCTGAAGAAGAGTGCTCTACTATTTGTCAGTTTGGACTTCATGAACAATGCATAATCTATGATTTTCGCTCCCTTAGTTTTTTTGCAAGTTTGTATTTCGACTTTACTTTTGTATGAAAGAAGAAAGCTTAGATGTCTGAATAATCTTACTTCCATCTTCTCTGAAGGCTACTTCAGGGTAGTCGAAGTATCTATCTTTTCTAAAGGCTACTTTGGGGCTGTCAAGTGATCATTATCCTCAAAAGCACACTGATGATTTATTTCCTTAGGAGGCCTCTTTAGGGTCACCAACTGATCTACCTCCATGTGCCACTAAATAATTTTTTTGCAGAGAAGACTACTTTGAGGCTACTGAGTGAAGCATGGAAGGCTTCTTTAGGTCTACCAAGGTCACATTCTTTATTGAAAGATAGATCAGATAAGACAGGTTGGGTGGACTCCAAACTAGAGATCTTATTTGTGATGCAGGTCAAATGAAATCTGTGTATGGATGGATTTAGTGTTAGCCATAGTTTGTGCAAATCGTTGTAGGTTTCTGTCTTAAGTTATATTGATAAGAAATATCTCTACGTGATCATGTTTTTTTCACTATGCAGAGTTATTATTTTTCTATATTTTGGCCTTTCATGTAATTATGGAATGTATTGTGTATACAACACTAAGACAACACTCACAAACCATAAATATCATAATTAAAACGAACCTCTTGATCCTGTACGCCTACCTAACACTTACTCCATTTCATTATTTACAACTGCTGCTCCTTCATATTTACATGATATTTGATATTTCTACATAATTATTTGTAATAAAATTTAGAACCAGAGAAAGGATGTTTTCTGCAACATTTGATACATCATATTTGATATAATTTTCAATGGCATTGATTGTTTTTAATTTCAGACACAAAGAACTTTTATTGATATCTTTAATTTCTTAGAATAAATCCTTAATCCGCGTGTGGTGAATGCATTTCATTATGGAAGGGATCACTTCTTAATCTTCTCTTCATTCTACTGAGATATTATGCATATTCTTTTGTGTCACACTTCATTTCTTCTCATGTTGATGTTGCAACTGACCTGAACCTAGGATTGTTAAATATGACATGGATGTTATTGGGTACCTAACAAATCATGTTTTCTATAGCACCTGTAATGGGTTGAGGTTAGTGGCAAAGTATAGTTTTTTTCCCTTGTGATCAGGTCTGACATATGCTTGTTTTTTTGTACGCTTTGTATCAGGTGGATTTGGGTCATACATAATTGCAATGGACAAAACAACATACAATTTGATTGGATCTGACTACCCAGGCAATAGGGCTGAAGATGTTAAGAATCCCTCCTTAGGGTGGATGATTGGCTTTGTTTTTGCAGTCAGCTTTTTGGGCCTCTTCAGTGTTGTTCCCCTTCGAAAGGTAGATGTGCTAAAGATCTATGGTTTTCTCAGTTTGCATATTTTCATAGTTCAAGAGGCTCCTAATGCTTTGGGGTAGATCAGTTTCAACACTTTTATTAAGTTTGTTGAGGCCTTTTGAAATTTTATCAACTTTTATGTTCAGTTTGTGTAGTTAAAACTATTAAATAGATTGTATGAGAGAGTTTTAAGCACTAAATTAGTTCATCTAATGAACTCTTTTCTTCATGATACCAAAATTATCAATCATGTCTAATTATTAAGGTTATGAAGGGATTTAGATGCACTTTGTTGCAACAATAAAGTAGTTTTACATTTACATGGTGGAAATGATTTTCCATGAATATTCTTTTAGGTTTTGTTTCCTGACTTAGTGCACCTTTTAGGAATCCTATACCTCAATAGATGTCATTGTATACCCATTAGTTTTAGTTAGGCATGGATTCCTACATGCCTTTGGCTTAAGGTGACTCTTAATCCAGGCTGCTTGTTGTAAAGGTTATGGACTATATTGTCTTACAATATTCTTACATATGAAGTATGGTTGATGAAGGATTATGCACGAGGCAATTTATAAGATGGTTCCCCAGTATTTATATATTTTTGACACATAGGGGAAATCAACATTGTCAACCAGATGGATGGAAATCTGCTTCAGAATTCCATGGAAAACTCATCCTAACCTCTAATTGTCTACCACTTTACCTCACCCAAGAATCTAAGTAATAATGGTCTAGGTTCATGAACCATTTAATGGTTCAGAAATTGAGACAAGATATTATTCAAAGATATTCATTTTGTAATATAGCTAGAACCACTCGTTGTGAAGCTTCCAGGTTTTATCTATTTGCTATGAAATTTTGTTTTTGCTGAATACTTCTACACTTCAATGAGACTTGCAGATGTTCTCATCACATGTTTATTTTAAACTTATAGGTGCAATAGTACATTTAAGTTTTGTCATATTATTCATATATTGATCCCCAATTTCCATCTTATGTAAGGGGTTTGTGCCAAAGATTGACCCTTTAAAATAATCTTTTTTTCATCCTTCATACCATTATAGCCACCAATACTGGATTTATAATCTGTAACATGCTAACCCTTCAATGAACTAAAAATTCCTAAGTTTTTCACTTTGCAAGTAATAAACTATGTAACAAGCCATTTCAATAATAGTTTTTCTTTTCTTTATTGAGAATATACGAACAAAGATGCCATAACATAACACAAAAAGGATTCCATTTCATTACAATAATTTCACAAGTTACAATCATACAAGAATGCATACATTTACAAACATAGCTCAATGAGCTTTGGAACAAATAGCTTATAGACGGTTTAGGCCTTTCAAATCTTGGTTCTTCTGTCGCCTGTTGTGGAGGAGAAGCATCACTCAAGCACTTTTCTGCCAACCATGGACTCATATGTGGTCCCCCCCACATTTATCATTCGATAGATGGCTCTTCCCTTCGACAAAGAGATTGGTAGAGTAATTGAATAACGACAACCACCTGAGCATAGTGCTGTGTCCTACATAACTAGAACTTGTAAACCCACAATTTGGAACTAGCATGTAATATTGGATCACGGTGAACTGACAGTGGAGCCAAAAATAGTCACACTACTTTGGCCAAAGTGTTCTCAAACGGTAATTCGAATGAAGGTCATCTATCACATACACTACTTAGGGCCGATTTGACTTAAGACCATCTTAAACTATGCATAGGTATTTCTGTCAATGGATAATCTATCACGCCAAAGATAACCTATCACCATTTCTACATACTTGGAATAACTTTACTTAAACAAGTAAATACACAAGCTCCCTCCCATATTGGATAAACAATCCTAGGAGTAAACTCAAGCTATTCTAGTTAAATCAATAACCTAGCTAAGAGTAACTCATATGCCACTCATATCTAATCATATCTAGTATGTAATAGCTACGATAAACACCAACTTCCTATTATGGAGTACACACAAGCACATCATAAAAACAACATAAAAGCTTCTATTTCCTTTTCAAAGTCATTCTAGTTTCACTAAATGCAAGTACTCATAAAAGACAATTCAAGCATTCATGGAGAACAATCTTTTATAAATAAAATAACAAAGAAGAATATCCTCATGCCTGTTATTGCTTATCCAATCAATTGACAACAATGTAGCTTCTCCAAACAACAACTAGCTTAACTATAGCTTTTCAAGAGATGTCACAATAAACCTCTAATACTCAAGTTGATAGAATACTTCTCTCAAATACTACTCTCTGTCAATATAACAAAACTCTCTCTCTCTCTCTCTCTCACAAATAAGACTGAGTAAAGCTGAAAATAATGCAAAGTAAAAATGTTTGCAAGAATGCATCCTCAACAAATGAGTTTACCCTGCTATTTATACAGCAACAATGAGGCCTCACATCCTATAGTTTAGGCATGGTTATTGACAGCAATTGCCATGCACAACCTACTCACTCGACTTAGCAAAAAGGTGGCACGAATATGAGAACTTACTCAACAATTCACAGCAACAAATCGACCATGTTGATTGACAGCAAAATGAGACTTATTCAAATCAGCACATGATCGATATGGTGCAATTTGAATTACTCAAATTATAGACATCTACAACAAACGGGTTTCCAAAGGTGGCGGCAAGTAAATACTCACTATCCAACAGTTGGTGCGGTATCTTTCATATTTGAAACAGTCATTAACAAATATGCAACACCAAGCTTGCATCGACCAAGTCTTAGCATCAGTCGATTCAAATAATAAATTAGTTTGACAAAGTCGTCGACTTGTTTACTCATCACCTTGCTCGCCTTTTACAGTTGTTGGTTTAAGCATAATGACATGGTGTTTAAAGTTTACCAAGTCAAATAAGATTCCCATAAAAGCGTCGACTTAGTCTTCACCATATATCGACTTAATGTAGTGAGCTACATTGTTTTAATGAACCGAACCAATTCTGACCCAAATTTTTTAAACTTCGAAGATGATCACAACAGCACCCAAGTACCCGTTAGGATTAGCTCAAATCAAACCAACAATTGAAGGAAAGAGCCTCAACACCAAGAATGTGCTTTCCGACCCAAGCTGGGCAAGAAGCTACCATATGGCGGAGTATCACTAGTAAAGAATGTAGTACTGGAAAGTAACTCAACACCAAGCATGTGCACTCCTAACCCGAGGTGGGAAAGGCGCTACCATATGGCGGAGATTCTATTAACAAAGATGCTATGCAAGTAAAATAATCTCAACGCCAAGCATGTGCATTCCTAACCCAAAGTGGGAAAGGCGCTATCATATGGCGGAGAAACAGAAAGCAAATACAATGTAGACTGAGCAAGGTCCAGTCGCATCCACAACCGTGGGAATGAAAGTGATTAAACTGAAAGTAAACTAGGCGGCAAAGCCATCCTCTTCCACTAAACTGGGGATACAAAATGTAAAGTGCAGAAAGTAAAAGAGCTGATTAGTACTACTAATTCAGCGTTACAATATTATGAACAATCTGCAAATACAATGAGATATAGATAACCAATGATCTCCAAAATGTTAGGAAATGAACTCCAAACAAGCACAAGCTATCCAACATATGAAATATAGCAAAAGGGACTAAAATATCAGGTTTGATATAAAATTGCAGCAATCAGAAAATTCATACCAGCAAGCCCTAGAATCACCAAAATGCTCATAACTTCGTCAAAACACCTCCGAATGATGTGGAACTGAATGCAAATGAGAGCTAGGAGTTGAGCGACCAAGACCAAGCCAAGAAACTCCTCCAAATAGTAGTGATTTATTTATGCACGCTTTCCAATGCAACCTCAAAGAAGGTACAACCTCCAAAAATGTTCTACTAGCAAGATAAAATCCGAGACACCTCCAAAAAATCTGAAAACTTGCAAGGAGGGGCGCCCAAGGTAGACTAAAGCATAGGGCCAATACCCAGAACCACCAAAAAATCGTGCATGGACTTATGAGCAGATTTCTATTTCAGCAAAACCCTAACCAGCAAATGCAAAACTGACAAATCTCTAAAATCTTCAACCTTGATGCTCTGTCTGCTAGTCTGGATGAGAAGCAGTCTCTGGAAACTCAGCTAGGTGCTATCTTTCAAGCACGAAACCAAGAGAAAGAACTAGGAGGTATGCATTCCTCGAAGCAAGCTCTGAAAGCATTTCAGCAGCATAACAATATGATAAGCAACAATAGATAATCCAATTGAAGGCCAAGTCTCTTATTTATAACTTTTCTGTCTCCAAATTCAAATCTTCTTTTCCCTCCAATTAGGGTGCCTAAATGAAATTCACTTTTCACCTTTTCTCCAAATTTCATTTGCATTTCATTTCCAACCCATATGTGGAAATATAATTTAATAAAATGCAAATATATAACTTGCAAATATTTCACTAAAAGATTTAAGTGAAATATTTAATTAAACTCAAATGTCTCCAAGCTAGGCGTCCCCTTTTGCCTTAGCACATATTTCACTTAAATATTAATTCATCAAATAAGGCCTCCAAAATGTTTAAATCACTTATCTCTCCAAATCGTCCTCCATGCCTTAGCCAAATATTTTTCACTTAAAACATTATTTTTTCATCAAATATCAAACTTGCCAAAATAATCACCTCAAATGCTGGAGACCACTGCTCAAGCTGACCTGCCAGAAATAGCCATTGCACTGAACTACTGAATTGCTGCTAAAAATAGCACTGCCAGAAATAGTACTTACTAAAAATAGCATACTGCTAAAAATAGTAAGTTGTTCCAAACTCATTTTCTCCACATTTTGAGTAGCCGTCGCAACTTACTAAAAATAGTAAGTCCGGAAAAGTCATCTGATTTAGTTGCATGTCACACCATCGCGAAGCTCTCTAAAAACCCAGAAGGAATCCAGAAGCCAAATTGGAAAACTCCAACATGCAAGCCTCCAAAAAGCAGTCGAGAACGCAAGTCAATATCCTGTCATGCATGTTACCTCATTGCGAAGCTCTCCAAAAACCCATAAAGCTTCACCAGACATGCGTTAGAAACTCTCGCATGCAAGACCTCAAAACCTCCTCTAAAAGTGGAAACCCTAATTTTCATTTCAGCTTTAGCCTATGAGTTTCCGGAAATAGGCTAAATCCAAATGAAGAGTGTAGGGCTAAATTGAGGACATTACAATTGTAGTGTACGTACTCCACTATGCATGGCAGTAAGAGTAAAACTCGGCCTTACAAAATACAGTCACAAGGAGCTCATAATCGGCGTCTAATAATCGACCTCTATCATTGCTAATGATAGTCGATTTCAAGTAATAGATAATATATTGTATATATATATGCTTATATGCTGATATATATATATATATATATATATATATATATATATAACCCTACCTCCTGTACATTTATGGACTGGTAATCCCCCCTACCTCGCGAGAAATGGTAAACCTCCTTTGTACGCTAGTTCTTGGGTTGGTAATCACACACGCCTCTCTGGAACTGTCACACAGATGAACAGCCTTACGGCGAATAAAGAATGGCTAGACACGAAGATCCTTAGGCTGCCGAAGGTAGGCCTTAGGTGGGGTTGGGTTCGAGACCGACCATACTCGCCCAACTAACTATAATCTACCTCTCGGGGGGGGGGGGCTCCCACCCACCCCCGGCGGGGTTGGGTTAGGGTGGGTGGGAGAGATAGCTGGGGTGTATTGGGCCTCGGGTCCTTGCTGCCGAAGGCATGCAACGGGTTGGGTGGGTGGCAATAGGGAGGTCGGTGGAGTTTGCTTCAGGTCGGAATTTAACAAAGCGCTGGGAATTTAGGAGGATAGCCGTTTCCCCCAATACATATATATAATATATTTTAATATATATATTTATATATATATCATAAGTGATCAATGTAAGTATACATTGAATATATAAATAAGCATAATCACAATAGTATTCACATACTAATCGCAATATATCGATTATATATATATATGTATATAAGTATATGCCTCTATGTACATGTATACGTATGTATACATATATTGATACATCCGTATGGGCATGTCTATTTGCCATCGTACACGTGTATCGATATATATATATATATATAGATATATATATATATATATATATATATACACATTCGATTCACATATAACCATTCATAATTACCATTGTATTGATAAACATTTACGTGTGGTACATCTATACATATGCATATACATGTTGTTAGATTCCATTGACATGTATGTGCATATATATACACATACTCCATGCATGTCTTTCTATGAATATAACCGTAATAATACAAGAAAGAACTCTAAAGCTTAAATAGATAAACATCACCCGATAATGCACTCTATAGTAAACAAGACTCTACTAATGCAGACACATCAACTAAGGATGATTTACCAACTTCCCACAAATTGTCTCAACTCAATTATTCTACTGTGGTGTGTGTATGCTCAGATAGTTTTTGTTACCGGTTACTCGACCAATTCTTCTCCTGTGTGATACTTCCCCTCCGCCGAGAGGAATTGAACATATACCTGCAACCACTAACACATGCCAACGACAGTCAAATGTTCACAAAATATGCAGTATATGTAATACATCTCCAAAGTTAGAATATTAATTCAATAACCATTCATACACATATATGCAGTAGTTTTCACACAACATCAAATGAGATAACATACATTCATAATGCATTGATAACAAAGTGCAAGCACAATTTATTCATCTCCAGATTTCACATTACATTCATATTTACCCTACATAGTAATAGTAAATAGTAATTACACAATTGGGGTGTAACGTACTCCCCCACTTGTGAATCATCGTCCCCGATGATTTTATGTAGCAACATAAAACAAACAAACAGCAAACAACAAACAACATATTGTTTCAAGCATTCTCAAATACATCAAGAACATGAGGAACTTTTGCCGAATCTCAACATAGTCCTCCCAAGTGGTTGAGTCTTTTGCATATGGGTCCCACTAGAATTTGCATTACAAGACTTCTCTGTTACGCAAGCGAAGCTTACGTGTTCCTAGCACCTTGATGGGCTCGGGAGTTACCACTCTGGGGTCTTGTACTTGTAAAGCAGTCCAATCAATCACATGATTATCACCTGGTATATACTTTTTGAGGTAGGACACATGGAAGACGTAATGTATTTTGGCAAGAGTTGGTGGCAACACAATTATATAAGCTATTGGATTCACCTCCTCTAGAATCTCAAAAGGTCCTACATAATGCGGGGCTAACTTAGAAGACTTTCCAAATTTAATGGAGCTCTTGTGAGGTTTCACTCTCAACAACACCTTGTCGTGTATGACAAAATTGCGGGGCGCTCTTTTGGCATCAACATAGCTTTTCTGCCGGTCGTTAGCTTCAGCCAACCTTTGGTTAACAATCTTAACTTGCTCCTCCACTTCTGCTAACATTTCTGGCCCTAGACTTACTTTGTCTTCTAGTCTATCCCAACTTATAGGATTTTGACACTTTCGACCATACAATGCTTCGAAAGGAGCCATCTTTATCACAAAATGATAAGAATTGTTGTAGGTGAATTTTACTAAGGGTAAGTAATCTTCCCACTTGTACTGTTGATCCATACAATACATCCTAAGTAGGTCTTCTAGTGCTTGATTCACCCTTTTCAGTTTTCCCATCCGTTTCCGGATGATATTCTGAGCTAATATTCAATTGAATCCCTAGTGCAGAAATCAAAGTTTACCAAAACCTAGAAGTGACTCGTGCATCCCTATCTGAGATAATCTTCTTAGGAATCCCATGCAACCTAAACACTTCTTGCACAAATTTCCTTGCTATGACAAGTGCTCCATCAGTTAGATTCTCGGGTATAAAATGTGCTACTTTGGTAAGCTTATCTACAACCACCAGAATGGCATTGTGCTTATTTCTTGACATAGGCAATCCTTGCACAAAGTCCATACTTATGACTTGCCACTTCCGCTCTGGTATATCATGTGGGTATAACAAGCCTGCAGGATGAGGATGCTTTGCTTTCACCCTTTGACACTCAAGACACCTAGCCACAAATCTAGCAACATCTCCTTTCATCCCTTTCTAGAAGTATAATGGTTTTACATCTGCCATCATTTTCGTCACTCCAGGGTGGCTAGAGTACAGTGCTTTGTGTACTTCCATACTAGATTTCTTAACTCTTCTATGTCAGGTACATACATTCTACCCTTATATCTAAGTAATCCATTAGGTTCAAAATGAAATCCTTCATACCTAGAATCTTGCGGATTGCTAGTGAGTGCTTGCTTGACTTGCAAGTAGTATTCATCCTCTTTGCATTTCTGCAACACTTGCCCTTTAAAGTCGGTTTGAATTGTTACTATTGAAGCAATATGACGTCTTCGACTCAAGGCATCGGCAACCCGATTTTCCTTCCCTTTTATATAATTGAGATTGAAGTCATAATCAGCTATTAATTCTAACCATCTTCTCTGTCTAGCATTCAGATTAGGTTGAGTGAAAAGGTAATTCAACCCATTATGATCAGTTTTCATCTCAAAGGGTTTTCCTAACAAGTAATGCCTCCAAATTTGTAATGCATGAACCATAGCTGCGAATTCTAAATCATGCGGTGCATAATTCATCTCATAAGGTTACAGCTTCCTAGATTCATAAGCAATTACTTGCCCATCTTGCATTAACACACCTCCTAATCCCTCTCGGGATGCATCTGTGATAACAGTAAAGTTACCCTCAGGATCTGGTACTTTTAAGATCGGTGCAGTGGTTAACTTCTCTTTGAGTAGGTCAAATGCTTCTTGATACTTCTCAGTCCATTCAAATTTCTTTCCTTTCTTTTGCAAAGAAGTAATTGGAAAAGCAATCTTAGAGAAGTTTGCAACAAACTTTCTATAATACCCTGCTAGACCCATGAAACTTCTTACCTTTGACACATTCCTAGGTACAGGCCACTCAAGTACCACCTTGATCTTAGTTGGATCTACTGAAATTCGTTTTGCCGAAATTACATGACCCAAATATTGTATCCTCTTTTGGAAGAATGTACACTTAGAGAGTTTACCATACAACTTATGTTCTCTCAAATGCTGTAAAACTACCTCTAAATGCCTGCAATGTTCTTCCTCAATTCTAGAATAAATTAGGATGTCATCTAGAAAAACTAATACAAACTTGTCTAGGCAGTCCCTAAATACACTATTCATTAGATTCATAAATGCTGCAGGTGCATTTCTTAATCCAAAGGGTAAAACAACGAATTCATAGTGTCCATATATGGTTTTGAACGCAGTTTTAAAGATGTCTTCATCCTTAATCCTCAGTTGGTGATATCCAGATCTCAGATCTATTTTAGAGAATACAGTGACTCCCTTTATTTGATCAAAAAGATTGTCTATGTGTGGCAATGGATACTTGTTCTTAACTGTAGCTTTGTTAAGCATACGATAGTCGATGCACAAACGCAAAGTACCGTCCTTTTTAACAAAGATGACTGACACTCCCCAAGGCGAAACACTTGGTCTTATCAACCCTTTAGACAACAATTTTCCCAATTGTGCCTTCAGTTCCATAAGCTCAATGGTTGTCATCCTATAGGGCACCTTGGAAATAGGTTCAGACCCTGGAACTATATCTATAGAGAAGTCAAATATTCTTTTCGGCGGCAACCTTGGTAACTCATCTGGAAACATATCCGGCAATTTTCTCAATATTGGATACTTCTCCATATTCGATTTTCTAGTTTCATCTATTTCACCATCTTCTAACTCCGAAAAGCTCTGGAATTCTGAGTTATCAAGATCCTTTTCTAGTTCTTCTATCTTGACGACAAAGAGTTTACACCCTTTCTTCTTAGCTCTTAATAGTTGCATTGCCGTAATTTGACGAATCCTGACCTCTCTAGGTATCCCATGGAATTTTACGTGATTTCCAAAATCATCTAGGAACCCTACAGATTTAGCATGACAATCTAACTTAACCCTATGTTTCCACAACCAATTCATTCCTAGGATAATGTCATATGATCCTAGAGGTGTGACATAAAGGTTTACTTCCGTAGAAAAACTGGGTAGTTCTATACTAGCCTCGAATAAACATTGTTCCACCTTTGCTCTTGTCTGGTTTGCATACTCTACATTCCAAGACATTACCATGTATCCAGCCTTCCTAGATAATTGCTTAGATACTCTAGGTGAAATGAAATTCTCAGTTGCACCAGTATCAATAAGAATAGAAATAGGTAAGTGTAATGCCCCCTTTAAGAAATTAATCCAAAAATATAAAGTACAGTTAGAATATATAATTTATCTTATTGGTACATCATTTCATTAATACAAAGTTATCTTGAGGAACTATTTATAATGGTTAATATCATTTAAGCATATGACAAAGGATAAGATTACTTTAAGATTACACATGTCAAGAGTAAATCAATTGCATTATCAGTCATGATCCCTACTTCTATTTGGAATAGAGTCTTGCCTTGTCTCCCTTTGTCTAGCCTCATGGGACGACGATTTACTATGTTTAAGGGGCGCGTGAACGCAACTCAAAGTGGATTTCCCTCAGGGTGTTCCACCCATCTTGGGACTTTCCATCAGTGGGCTATTTACCAGCTCTTCCCCTCCACGAACGCACAGCATGACATGAGTGCTAGCAAAAGAAGGTTTGAAGCCTGAGTTCTATTCTCACAGTAAGGTCATAATGGCTTAGGAGAACACAATAATTGTTTTAAGCAACATTACTGGGTCATTGTCAAATAGCATTCATTAATATGCAGATTGTTTATATTGTAAAGAAATCACAATAATCTGACATTTATATGTTTATTGTTTGCAACAGATATTAATATGCAATGGTTCTCATAATATACTTGGATCAAACCTATAGATTATTACCGAGATTGAACGTATACAGTTATTGCTCTTAATATAATAAATCAGTCGCTACATTAAATTCTGATTATGGAAATTAGAATTAATTTCAGAAATCCTGCCATGTGGCCAGACATGAGAGGTACTTACCTTGCCTGCTGCTCTTGATGGGATCCTTAGATGTGTTTCTTTGTAGTAGTTTCCGCTTGTATCCTCCACCCGATTTCTTCTTCTTCCTTTCAATGCTCTGACTTGGGCGCTTATTTAAAGAACCTGCAGGGACGCGACTTCTGTTTGCTAGTCGATTGGTGGAGTCACCACCTTCCCAAGGATCGGACCTCTCAACAAATCGATTATGCTTAGTTTGCTAATTTATTTACATTAAGTTAGTTATAAGTATCAACTCATAAAATTGTTCTTTAAAAGACAATTAATGAATGAATAAATTTTTTTTTTATTTTCTTCATTATTTTATTATATCTAAAAAGGTAAAAATCGGACTTATGCTGTTGACAACAATGATGAGAGCAATTTTCCTTGTTACGAAGCCAATCCTCCATTCATAATTTCGGGGGTTATGATAGTCCGCTCGTCTCGAATTTGCTTGTCCTCAAGCAAAATTCAAACTCGGATGTTTTAAGATCTCTTCACTTTCCCATGTAGCATCCTCCTTTGGTAACCCTTTCCATTTAACCAAATATTCAGGAATAATTTTGTTTCTTAACTTCTTTTCTCGTATGTTTAGGATCGTTTCAGGTTCCAAAATGAGTCTTCCTTCATCATCAAGGGGTGGTAACTCTGTACATGGAGTAACTTGTTGCCCAAGAACCTTTTTAAGTCTGGACACATGAAAGATATTGTGAATCTTGCTATCGCTAGGGAATTCCAATTCATAGGCTACTTCACCTATTCTCCTGAGAACTTTGTACGGACCATAAAATCGAGGTTTTAACTTTTCTGCCCCACTTATTTTAATTGAAGATTGCTTGTATGGTTGGAGCCTCAGAAAAACCAGATCCCCAACTTCAAATGTCCTCTCGATCCGATTACGATCTGCATACATTTTCTATTGATTTTGAGCATGATGGAAATTATCTTTGAGATCCTTCATTATATGCATGTTTTTCTGAATGAAGTCTCTGGCACTTGGCACTCTGCTGTCTTGAATGACTAGGTTTCCAAAAGTAGTTGCTTCATACTTGTAGTGAGCCTGGAAGGGGCTCATTTTAATGGGCATATGGTATGTCGTGTTGTAGCAATATTCTCCCAAGTGCAACCATTTGACCCAAGAGTTTTGCTGACTTGTAACATAATTCCTTAAGTAGCCTTCCAACCATTTATTCACAATTTCTGTTTGCCCATCGATCTGAGGATGATAACTAGTACTTGGCGTAAGATTAGTTCCTATGAGTCAGAAGAGCTCTTGCCAAAACTGGCTGAGGAAGCGGCTGTTGCGATCACTGATTATATTCTGCGGTAGTCCATGTAACTTGAAGATTTCTTTGAAGAACACTTCAGCTATTTGAGGTGCTCTGAATTCGGTGGATATAGGAAAGAAATGAGCATACTTAGTTAACTGATCCACCACCACAAAAATACAATCCTTACCTTGTACTTTAGGTAATCCAGTGATGAAATCCATTGAAATACTTTCCCACTTTTGGTCTGGGATGGGTAGTGGTTGTAGTAACGTTGCTAGATGGTTGAGTTCTGCTTTATTCTTTTGACAAGCCATATACATTCTTGTACATATTTTCCCACATCCTTTTCGAGGCCTTTCCATGAATATCGTTCCCTTATCTGCTTGTAAGTTTTGTAATATCCAGGGTGTCCTGCCAAGGGGGAATCATGATATTCCTTCAAAATTTTCTCCTTAATCTTGGAATGGGGTACAAGGAATATTCTATCCTTATACAAAATGATGTCTTCAACTACCTTAAACTCACTATTGGGTGCATTTCCCTCAAGTATTTCTTGAGCCTGAGGATCTTTGGTATATTCTGCAATAATGTCATTTCTCCAATTTCCGGTGATGCTGGTAATGGTATTTATTTGTGGGTGTCTAGACAAGGCATCGACTACCACATTATTAGTTCCCTTCATATATTCAATATCAAAATTATAGGCTTGTATTTTGCTCACCCATTTTTGTTGGCGGTCGTTCAAGTCCTTTTGATTCATGAAGAACCGTAAGCTGTTGTGATCTGTCTTGATATTAAATTTTCCACAAACCAAGTATTGCCAGAATTTGGCCAAGGCATGCACGATGGCCAACATCTCTTTATCATAAATGGAATAGTGCCTTTTAGTTTCTGTGAGTTTACGACTTTCATAAGCTATGGGGTGTCTTTTTTGCATGAGAACAACTCCAATTCCCTCCCCGGAGGTATCACATTGAAGTTCAAATGGTAGTGTGAAATCTGGTATTGCCAAGACAGGGCATGTACACATTGCCTCTTTGAGTTTTTCAAAAGCCTCTTGTGATCTTTCACTCCACACAAATGCCCCTTTCTTGGTTAAGTCTGTGAGTGGGGCGGCTATTCTTGAGAAGTTCTTCACAAAACGCCTGTAGTAGCTACAAAGCCCCACAAAACCCCTGAGTTGAGTTAGGGTTCTTGGTTTTGGCCATTCCTTGATGGCTTTGATTTTTTCTTCATCAACACTGACTCCTTGGGCACTGATCTTATGCGCTAGATAAAGGATCTCTTCTAAGCCAAATTCACATTTTGAAGCTTTGGCATATAGTGACTCTTGTTCTAATATTTCTAAAACTTCTTCAATGTGTTTAAGATGCTCTTCCCAAGTCTTGCTGTAGATTAATATATCATCAAAGAATATTAGTAGAAATTTTCTTAACTGCTTCCTAAAAGTGTGATTCATACATGACTGGAAGGTGGCTGGGGCATTTGTTAGCCCGAAGGGAAGGACCAAGAACTCAAAATATCCATAGTGGCATCTGAAAGCAGTTTTGGGGATGTCTTCCTCCCTTATTCTTATTTGATGATAACTTGATCTTAAATCAATTTTGGAGAAGTACTTTGTACCATGAAGTTCATCTATGAGTTCATCCACTCTAGGAATGGGGTATCGATTCTTAGAGGTTTTTTAATTTAGAGCCCTATAATCAATACTCATTCTCATTGTTCCATCTTTCTTTTTAACAAGTACTACTGATGAGGCAAGGGTGGCTTGAGCTAGGCCGAATATGCCCCATTTGAAGAAGCTCTTTAATTGTTTTTTCTATTTCTTCCTTGTACTTTTGTGGATGTCTGTACGGGGTGGTGATTACTGGTTTCGCCCCTTCTTTTAATTCAATGATGTGTTCAAAGCCCCTCTTGGGTGGCAACCCAGGTGGAATATCACCAAAAACTTTCTTATGTTTCTCCATAATGGGTTGGATGTCAATATGAAAAGCTTTTCCTTGAGAGGTTTACTTGTCTAAAACCATGCATTGTGCTGCCCACTCACCTTGACCCCGATTTAAGATCCTTTCTATTCTTTTGCAAGAGACCACTTGGGGTGATCCATCGGGTAGTCCTTTCAAGGTGACTTCTTGTCCTTTGTGCTGAAAACGAAGTGTCAAGTTGGGTAGATCAAACATAAAACATCCCAAGGAATAGATCCATGGGGTACCCAATATTACATCAGCATCTAGAGGCACTACATAAAAATCCTCTTTGATGGGGTGATTTCCCAAGATCAATTCTAGTTGTTGAACTACCTTGGTGCATTGGACCATAGCTTCTGTGGCCGTGGCTGCTGCAAATCCTTTGAATTCTCGAGCCTTTAGTCTCCTTTTTTCAACTAATCTTTCATCTATGAAATTGTGGGATGCCCCACTATCCACAAGGGTAATGACTCTTTGGCCCCTAAGGGTACTCTTAATGCGAAAAGGATGGTGTTTAGAAGTTTGTGTGATTGTAGCGAGAGTTACATGCTCATCACCTTCATACTTTGCTCTCTTGTATGTATTCTCTTCAGCTCCTTCGTTAGGGGTTGCTTCTAACTTGTGGGGTTGTCCACTCTTTGCACATCTATGCCCGAGTGTCCATTCTTCATTGCAACGGCGACAGGGGTTCTTCCTTCTTTTGTCCCCTTTCTTTTCGCAAGTGTTTCCATGCTCCCATGTGTTTTTACAAGTGTAGCACAAACCTTTCTCTTTTAGTTCATCTTGTTCGCTTTTTGAAAGGTGATTATGGCATGGTTTATCTTTTTTATGAAAGTGTTTGTTATGGTTATTGGGAGTTTTATTTCTTACTGATGCGGTTTCAAGTCTTAAGGCCTTTTCTATGGCATCCTCTAGATTTAATGGGTTAAGAGCACTCACTAGCCCTCTAAGTGAATCTATGAGTCCTTCCACAAAAAGGTACGTAAGTTTGTCTTCCCCAATTTCGGAAACTCAAACTGAGATTTTCTGAAATTCATTTATGTAACTTTCCATTGACGCTTGTTGTTTTAGTTAAGTTAGCCTTTTAAAATCTTCTTGTGGATGTTTTCTGTCAAACCTCCTTATGAGCTTTTGTGAGAATTCTTCGTAGTATGTTATGTTTTGGTGGCCTTGGATGAGGATTCCATGGTGCCACCATTGATGGGCTAAGCCTTCCAAATGGAGGATTGCAAATTGAAGTGCATCTTCTTCCATCATAGGGCTGAGTGTAAAATAGGTGTTTAGTTTTTGTAGCCAAGCATGGGCGGTGATCTTCTTTGATCCATCAAAGTTAGGTAATGTTACTTTATTCAACTTGTGTTTTAAATCTTTATTTTGTTGCTTCTTTCCTTGCCTAGGAGTTTCATGTGTTTTGGCTTCACAGAATTCCCTAAAAGACACCAATTCTCTAAGTTCGGGTTCAAGGTCTCTATAGGCTCTAGTAATTTCTTCGGTGCTGCTTGGTGTTGGGTCCATCTCCTCCTCCCTTTTGGGATCATTTCCCTTGGCTAAGAAAGGGGGTTTGGGAACCCTAGGTGTAAATGGCCCATTATTAGCCACTAAATAATTTGAACTCACATCTCTCCTATTTGAAGGATTATTTTTCAGGTTATTGAGTGAGTTTTCCATGTTATGAATAGCCTAGGTGAGTACTTGATTCAACTTCTCTATCCCTTTATTTTGGTTTAAGAGGGTTTGGTGGGTTTGTTCCATGAAAGCCCTTAATTCATTGGCCAGCTGTTCAGCCATAGTTCCCTTCTTGTGATATGTTCACATTCACCAATCCACAGGATGGCAGGATTATGCTTTGATACTACTTGTAATGTCCCCTTTAAGAAATTAATCCAAAAATATAAAGTACAATTAGAATATATAATTTATCTTATTAGTACATCATTTCATTAATACAAAGTTATCTTGAGGAACTATTTATAATGGTTAATATCATTTAAGCATATGACAAAGGATAAGATTACTTTAAGATTACACATGTCAAGAGTAAATCAATTGCATTATCAGTCATGATCCCTACTTCTGATTGGAATAGAGTCTTGCCTTGTCTCCCTTTGTCTAGCCTCATGGGACGGCGATTTATTGTGTTTAAGGGGCGCGTGAACGCAACTCAAAGTGGATTTTTCTTAGGGTGTTCCACCCATCTTGGGACTTTCCATTAGTGGGCGATTTACGAGCTCTTCCACTCCACAAACGCACAGTCTGACATGAGTGCTAGCAAAAGAAGGTTGAAGCCTGAGTTCTATTCTCACAGTAAGGTCATAATGGCTTAGGAGAACACAATAATTGTTTTAAACAACATTACTGGGTCATTGTCAAATAGCATTCATTAATATGTAGATTGTTATATTGTAAAGAAATCACAAAAATCTGACATTTATATGTTTATTGTTTGCAACATATATTAATATGCAATGGTTCTCATAATATACTTGGATCGAACCTACAAATTATTACTGAGTCTGAACGTATATAGTTATTGCTCTTAATATAATCAATGAGTCGCTACATTATATTCTAATTATGGAAATTAGAATTAATTTCAGAAATCCTGCCATGTGGCCAGACGTGAGAGGTACTTACCTTGCCTGCTGCTCTTGACGGGATCCTTAGACGTGTTTCTTTGTAGCAGTTTCCGCTTGTATCCTCCACCCGATTTCTTCTTCTTCCTTTCAATGCTCTGACTTGGGCGCTTATTTAAAGAACCTGTAGGGACACGAATTCTGTTGGTTGGTCGACTAGTGGAGTCACCGCCTTCCCAAGGATCGCACCTCTCAGCAAATTGATTATGCTTAGTTTGCTAATTTATTTACATTAAGTTAGTTATAAGTATCAACTTATAAAATCGTTCTTTAAAAGACAATTAATGAATGAATACAAAATTATTTTATTATATCTAAAAAGTTAAAAATCGGACTTATGCTGGAGACAACGATGATGAGAGCAATTTTCCTTGTTACGAAGCCAATCCTCCATTCATAATTTCGGGGGTTATGACAGTAAGCCAAACAAAATACCTGGCATTTGAACTTGAGTTACTTGATACTCCGCCTGGCGATCATCCACAGTTGCATGTATCTTTTGTTGAAACATCGCTTGCTGGGTGGGTAATGGATTACCATATGGTCGTGATCCGGAAGTTTTATTAGGACATTCATTAGCATAGTGGTCCCTTCCACATGCAAAACATCCCATAGCTGGTTCTCTTTTCCTAGCAGGTTCTCTAGACTTGTTTACATTTTTATTAGCTTTGTTGGTATTACTAATGTTGGAACGATTCCTCTTACGCTCTCTTCTAGACTCTTTTCCGTCATTGCGGAACCCTTTTCGCTTTTGCCTTGGAACATTTTGCACAGATTCCACCTTCTTTGGAGCTGGCTTATCAGGAACTTCCACAACCTTCTTATAATCTCTACTTTCTTGACGAGTGGAGTTAGTCTTGAGCTTTTGCTCCTGTGTAATTGATTTCTCATATACAAGATCCATCGTTGTTGGACCGTGCATATCCACTTCTCCAATTTGATGGGCAAGTCCCATGATAAACCTTCTTATGCGGAAGCGTTCATCTTTGTGATAAATGGGAATGTAACGCAGAAGTCGGGTAAACTTCTCCCAATACTCGTTGACCGTCATATTACCTTGTTTCAAACCCTGGAAATCCGAGAGTTTTTGGTCATAGTAGAGTTGGGGAAACCATCTCTTACGGAAAATCTCAACAAATTCTCCCCATGTCAGTTTCCACAAGTTAAGATTGAGTTCCAACTTTTTGTTCATCCACCAGTGAGAGGCTTCCCCTGCTAACTGGTATGCACCCCAAGTGGCTTTAGTGGTCTTAGTGTAGTTTCGAATTTCAAAATACTTTTCCATTTGGACAAGCCACACGTCAGCCTCATCTCCGCCAACACTTCCATCAAACTTGGGCGGGGTAATCTTCTTCATGTCCTTGGAAAGTTCGAAAGCTATACGCTTCTTGTTTCTTTGCTCAGATGGCGTAGGTGATTTTTCCCTCGCATGATCATGAGTTTCATCACGCCGATGAGGAGAGTTTTCTCCCTCATGCTCATTAATGGGAACTTCTTTCTCTACCCTATTCTTAACTCTTTCTTGCTCGAGGTTAGCCAACCTTGCCAAGATTTGGTCAAGTTTAGCTTCAACTCCAGCGGGTTCTTGCCTAACTTCCTGACTTACGCCAATGTTAGTTCGTGTCCTCACCATTTCACAAGATTGGTTTTACTTGAATGTTTATCCATGTTGGACCTATGTTATCAACTATCTTATGGAAAACATTAAAAATGACATTCATACGCACATAAATAATTCCACATAAGATTAAGCATACGCTTTTTGGTAAACATATAATTTTATTCATTTCATAAGGATTTCAATATCCCTTTGATTACATGGAGTGACTATTCAGATACTCAAGTGGAGAGTATCCCTTGGATTCACTCTCTAACACATAACTTAAAGGAGTATAACCTACAAACTGAGATTGTTGCTCATCTCTCATTTGTTCATACCTATCCCAGAAAGGATAATAGCCTTCGGATTTGTCATCCAATACATAGTTATGAGGTACATATCCCTCAGACTCATTACTTGAGGAAATTACTATTACTTCTGCAAGTGGAAGAACTCTAGGGTCCCTAAAGGTAAATGCCAGATTGACGCTCCCTTCCGAGGGCATATCCCTGGAAAGTGATAATGACTCAGACTTCTCAAGTGAGATGGAAGGTAGGTAGTTGTACTTGGCCTCCATCTTCATCTTCCTCTTCACATCACTGATCCAAGAAAGTGCATGACTAAAGGTTTCGGTGTCACTCAAGCAAATGGCATTGTTGAAATTGGTAACCTCTATTGTTCTAACGATGGCTTCTCTTTCCTTCTCGGCCTTGAGGTAGCGCTCTTTTCCAATTATTGACTTTCGAGCCATTAATCTGAGACGTACCATCCTGGTACAAGAATTTCCAAACATTAGATAACGTTGGATGGAAAGAATGATGAGCTCATAGGTTCCAGAGCTAAACCTAGCTCTGATACCACAAGTAACATGCTAACCCTTCAATGAAGTAAAAATTCCGGAGTTTTTCACTTTGCGAGTAATAAACTATGTAACAAGCCATTGCAATAACATTTTTTCTTTTCTTTATTGAGAATATATGAACAAAGATGCCATAACATAACACAAAAAGGATTGCATTTCATTACAATAATTTCACAAGTTACAATCATACAAGAATGCGTACATTTACAAACATAGCTCAATGAGCTTTGGAACAAATAGCTTATAGATGGTCCAGGATCCTTTCTTTCAAATCTTGGTTCTTTTGTCACCTGCTGTGGAGGAGAAGCATCACTTAACTGCTTTTCCACCAACCACGGACTCATATGCGGTCCCCCGCGCATCTATCATTTGATGGATGGTCCTTCCCTTCGACGAAGAGATTGGTAGAGTAACCAAATAACGACAACCAACTGAGCATAGTGTTGTGTCCTACATAACTAGAACTTGTAAACCCACAATCTAGAACTAGCATGTAATACTAGATTGCGATGAACTGACAATGGAGCCAGAGGTAGTCACACTACTTTGGCCAAAGTGTTTTCAAACAGTAATCTGAATGAAGGTCATCTATCACATACACTACTTAGGGCCGATTTGACTTAAGGCCATCTTAAACTACGCATAGATATTTCCTTCAATGGATAATCTATCACCCCAGAGATAACCTATCACCATTACTGCATACTTGGAATAACTCTACTTAAACAAGTAAATACACAAGCTGCCTCCCATACTGGATAAACAATCCTAGGAGTAAACTCAAGCTATTCTAGTTAAATCAATAACCTAGCTAAGAGTAACTCATATACCACTCATGTCTAATCATATCTAGTATGTAATACGTATGATAAACACTAACCTCCTATTATGGAGTACATACAAGCACATCATAAAAACAGCATAAGAGTTTCTATTTCCTTTTCAAAGTCATTCTAGTTTCCCTAAATGCTAGTACTCATAAAAGACAATTCAAGCATTCATGGAGAATAATCTTTCATAAATAAAATAACAAGGAAGAATATCCTCATGCCTGTTATTGCTTATCCAATCAATTGACAACAATGTAGCTTCTCCAAACAACAACTAGCTTGACTATAGCTTTTCAAGAGACGTCACAATAAACCTATAATACTCAAGTTGATAGAATACTTCTGTCAAATTCTACTCTCTCTCAATATAACAGACCTATCTCTCTGTCTCTCAAATAAAATTGAGTAAAGCTGAAAATAATGCAGAGTAAAAACGTTTGCAAGAATGCGTCCTTAATGAATGAGTTTGCCCTGCTATTTATACAGCAGTAATGAGGCCTTGCATACTACAGTTTAGGCATGGTTATTGACAACAATTGCCATGCACAACCTACTCACTCGACTTAGAAAAAAGGTGGCACGAATATAAGAACTTACTCAGCAATTCACAACAAAAGATCGACCATGTTGATTGACAGCAAAATGAGACTTATTCAAATCAGCACTTGATCGATATGGTACAATTTGAATTACTCAAACAATAGACATCTATAGCAAACAGGTTTCCAAAGGTGGCGCCAAGTAAATACTCACTATCCAACAGTTGGCGCTGTATCTTTCATATTTGAAACAGTCATTAACAAATATGCAACACCAAGCTTGCATTGACCAAGTCTTAGCATGAGTCAATTCAGATAATAAATCAGTTTGGCAAAGTTGTCGACTTGTTTACTTATCACCTTGATCGTCTTTTACAGATGTTGGTTTAAGCATAATGACATGGCGTTTAAAGTTTACCAAGTCAAATGAGATTCCCATAAAAGTGTTGACTTAGTCTTCACCATATATCGACTTAATGTAGTGAGCTACATTGTAGTATACATACTCCACGATGCGTGGAAGCAAGAGTAAAACACGGCCTTACAAAATACAGTCACAAGTAACTTATAATCGACCTCTAATAATTAGTCTCTATCATCGCTAATAATAGTTGATTTCAAGTAATATATATATCAGCGTATATATATATATATATATATATAATATGTTAATATATATTTATATATATATATGTATATCATAAGCCATCAATTTAAGTATAGATTTGTTGTGACCTTTTCACACATCGCCCCATTCAAGATGGGGACCCCTAATTTTTGCTCCATTATGGTCTTTTGGCTTTGGTTTTTGTCCCTCTCTCTCTTTTTCCCTCTCTTTCTGCTGTCTGCCTTTCGAGGATTGTGCTCGTCATTGAGCTTAAACGTAAAAATCTGGCCAAGTCTGAAAATTAGGGTTTGCGTTTCTTTGGTCAATTTGTGACCAAACGGGATGAATAAATTGAGAACAGAGATTAACATTGGTGTCAGTGCACTTCCAGCAGGTTTCCACTGAAATTTCATCAGATTCCAGCTACTTACTATTTTTAGTAAGTGTGCAATTCCAGGCATTCCATAAGCACTTTTGAAGTTTCTACAGTCACACTGCATTCAGAACATGTGAAGCTGCTCACTGGCAAAATTTGAGCTGAAACGGACAACTTACTATTTTTAGCAATCCAGCTTCCGAGGCAAATTTTAGGGTTTGCATGTCAGGGTTTTCAATGCATGTCTGAGGATTCCTTTTGGGTTTTCAGAGACCTTCGCAACGGTGTAACATGCAAACCAGGATCAAGACTTTTTCAAAAGCCGTCTTCCAAGGCTATTTTTAGGGTTTGCATGTCAGGGTTTTCTTTGCATGCCTGCATATTCCTTATGGGTTTTTTGAGAGCTTCGTAGTGATATGACATGCAAACGGAGATAATCACTTATTCAACTACTTACTATTTTTAGCAGATGCATCCCGGCAGCCACTTCCCAGCACTTCAAAATCACAAACTGATCGCAATGCAACAGAAACGAGGGCAAACGAAGGTCATTTGATATACATGCAAGACCAATTAGGGTTTCCAGCTTCGGGACCTAAAAAGAGGGGTAAAAGGTCAGAATTTGGCTATTTTTAGGGTTTGCATGTCAGGGTTTTCTTTGCATGCCTGCATATTCCTTATGGGTTTTTTGAGAGCTTCGTAGTGATATGACATGCAAACGGAGATAATCACTTATTCAACTACTTACTATTTTTAGCAGATGCATCCCGGCAGCCACTTCCCAGCACTTCAAAATCACAAACTGATCGCAATGCAACAGAAACGAGGGCAAACGAAGGTCATTTGATATACATGGAAGACCAATTAGGGTTTCCAGCTTCGGGACCTAAAAAGAGGGGTAAAAGGTCAGAATTTTCAAAAACTGGTTGTTGTCCCTGATTTTTGACTTGTTAAAAATTAGGGATAACCAATCGAAATTTTGATTAAAATTGAAGGTTTTCTTCTCTGTGGCACGAATTTCGAGGTGCAAAGATCAGCAAATCTCAATTTTTAAGTCTATAGTCCTTTGGGTTACCACTTTTTATACATTCTCGTCTGTTTTCGTGAAATTCTGAGTCATTTTCAGTGTGTTTTGGGTCAAATTCGGGTTTTTATAACATCACTGCAAGTAGGAGATTTTGAGCTTCATTACAAGTTACCTTTTAAAACTTTCTTTTCCTTTGTAGGAACTTTTTGAAGTACTTGCAATTATAGGAGATTTTGAAGTTCATTACAAGTTACTTTTTCTAAAGTAATTGTAATAGCTTTTAAAAGTCCCGATTTTCCTTTTGATGGCTTGTAAAGACTTCAAGATACTTGGATTTTAGTCTAAATACTTGCAGTTATCTTAAAAAGACCCGATTTTCACTTGGAATGGCTTTTAAAAAGCCCGATTCTCTTTAAAAGCACTTGTAATCGCTTTTAAAAAACCTGATTCTCTTTAAAAGCACTTGTAATCGCTTTTAAAAAGCCCGATTTACTTTTAATCACTTGTAAAATGCTTATAAAAGTCCGATTTTATAAAAATTGCTTGCATTTTGATTGAAAAGGTCCGATTTATTTAAAATCACTTGCAATGTAATGATAAAAACCCGATTTCACTTGTTAAGAGATTAAAAAGGCCCGAGTTTATTTAAAACACTTGCAAAGTTATTTTTAAAACCCGATTTTTCAAAGAAGAACTTGCGTTTGTCTTTTAAAAGCCCGATTTCATTTTGAAGAAGTCATTTTAACTTGTAATGAACTCCTGAAAGTCCGACGCCATTCTTCTTCTGAGCAATTCGAGTCCTATTTCGCCTTTTTTCCTCTTTTCATGGAGATCTCATGAATCCATATGCTTAAAAATCGGACTTTCACCTTGTAATAACCCGACCCTTCGGTAAAATTAAAATTTTCATAAATTACATCCTAAAAGTAAGTAAACATGTTAATCATGACATTGCAATAGAATTTTTCCGATTCTTTATTGACAAAACATGATCCAGTTGCCATATTAATTACAACAAAGATTCCATTTCAATAAAATAACTTCACAAGTACATGAAACAAGATTACGTACCTTATCTAACATAGCTCCAATGAGCTTTAGAACAAATAGTAGTAAGAAGGTCCAGGAATCCGTCCTTTCAAATCTTGGTACATCGGCCGCTTGCTGAGGAGGAGAAACATCACTCGGGCGCTTTTCCACCAACCACGGACTTATAATGCGGTCCCCCGCACACCTATCGTTAGATAGATGGCCCTCCCTTCGAAGAAGAGATTGGTAGGGTATCCTTTAACGATTACCAACTGAGCATAGTGTTGTGTTCCTACATAACTAGGTCCTGTGCATATGGCATCTCTTGAACTAGTATGTACTTCGGGATCACAATGAACTGACAGTGTAGTCTCAACTATTTCACACCTAAGTGAATGTTGTACATTTCACTACTTTGGCCAAAGTATTATCATTCAGTACTTCGAATGAAGGTCATCTATCATATGCACTATTCAGGGCCGATTTGCATTAAGGCTTTCTTACACTACGCGTAGGATGGTCTATCGGGGTAGTACGTACCCTAGACGTCCTACTTCAAGTTAACTACTAGAAAGGAGAACAATTTAACAAGTACTCACAACTATCTCCCTTATACAGGACTTTCTCATCCTAGGAGCTTTTAATAACTTTACTAAGTTAATCTTCAACTAGTTGTGATCGGTAACTTATTAAATACCCTCATTTCATTCCTTAGTATTTAAATAGCTATATGCAAACATACACTCCTTATATGGAGTCAATACAAATAATTGCAATTTACTCTTCAATAGATTAGTAAATCTGTCTACTAATTAATATAATTTACTCTTCAATGGAACAATAAATCCATTTACTAATTAATGCAAGAGTTAATAGTATAGAACATGCGTTAGCCTTCCTATTTCACAAATTTTCCACTTGTTTAATGGTTCAACAACACTTCTATAATTAAGGCAATCCTTTTAGAAATCCTTTCCAAGTATACCATAAAGAACGACCTTCCTTCCCTATTATGTTTCTATGAAAGTGGACTTTTATTTGTAAACTCTTCTAGACCAAAGAAGAACAGCAGCTTCATGAAAAAGTAAAAGAGTTAACATGCCTGACAAGAGCTTTCCACAAGTGTTGATCCAGTGAGAATTTGCTACACCTATAGCCTCCAGCCAAAGGACTTCTTAGCAGATTAAAGGCTCACTCTACGAAGGATGAACACTCTCCAACAAAAGACTTCCAGCAACTCTCAGACCAGTCTCTAACTTGTTGGTTGGAAATTTTGTATTCTCATGAAAGCGTACAAAATTGAGATTTCAACCACAGCACGTGAGTTTGAACTCTCCTAATTAAGGGAAGGCTCCCCCTTTAACTAAATAAAACTAAATGGATGGGACAGCAATCGTTCCTCTTGTTTCAGGAAAGATTACGTTCTTCTCTCTTCACAGAAAAGACACAGTAAATGTTACTAAACTTATTACAACAGCTATGCAGTGAAATTAAGAGAAAGGAAATAAAGTTTCCTGAAAGCACAAAGACTTCCGTTATTTCCTCCGGGACGGGAAAACAATTCGATAAGCACAAAGTCTTGAAGAATGAAATCCTATCAACCTTTTTCAGAACGATTACTTTATGGAAATATACAAGATAAAACAGCTCAAAGACTGTAATTACAATGTATCTTTAAACTACTCTAAATGAGAAATACTTATGAGCACAAAGACTTATAATTCTTCTCTATTTCTAACACTAACTATGAATTCAATTCTCACATTTACAGCACAAAGTCTGCAAATATTTAAATCAAATCTCTTTTCAGCAATCTTCAACAATTCTCAAGTAATCACAATATAATAAAACAAGGATTCAGCTCAAAGTCTGAAATTCCAGCTTCTTGATATCACTTGAAAATTCACAATATTTCACTATAAAGCTCAAAGACTTTATGAGTACAAAATTCTGCAGAGTTTTCTTGCTTGCTAAAAAGATAAAAGATTACAATAGACCCCTCAAGTATTTATAGGAGGAGGGTCTGGAGAAAAAGGTGGGAGGATCTCAACAAACTTGAGAAAATCTCTCAACCGATAACTAATTGCGATTGACTTATTCAAAATTACAATCCAAATTGTGATTTGTCTTGTAAGATTTTACATGTAATTACATTTTCGAAAATTGCAAGGAAAGAACACTTGCAATTGCAAAATTTGTTTTTACATATATATTGTCGAAAGTAAAATTACATAAAACAATCTAAAACTTTCAATCTGTTTCATTCCTATCCTTGAAAGATAAGAATTTGCTGATGATGGTCTTCAACTCGTTCGGATCTGGACCCAATGTATTCTTGGCCACTGCAACTGTCTTCAAAATTACATCAAAGTATCTGATAGTCGCCAATCTATGCTCTTCATAATTAGTTTGCATTTTCTCAAGGATTGTTTGATGATTGACAAGCTTTTGAATCGAATCCATAGAAAATTGCTCTAATTCCATTTGTTGACGAAGACTAGCCGCCATTTCTGAAGTAACTGAATCAGCTTCAAGTAATTCATCCTCTTGATTTAAAACCATACATGAGATCTTCTCAAAACTTGAAAGAATATCCTGCTGAACTTCATCATTCATCTCTAAAGTGGCCCGGATATCTTTGATAAGATCTTGAATGACCAATGATTTATTTGTCATAAGTTCTTCAAATTCTATGTACTTCTCTCTGTTTGGCAAGATTGAATTGCTGCATAGAATTTGTAACTTAACTTGATCTATCTCATGCCAGATTTTTAAATCCTTCTCAAGTGATTCCAAACTCTGCTTGAAGGTCTCCAAAGTCTGATTCAGCTTTATCTTTGCTATTCTGACATTTTTGAAAACTTGCAACATCTTCTCAATCATTGGAATACTTTGCTCAATTAACTGAGTTATCCATGAATCAATTGCCTTGGCCTTTTGCGCAATTCTTTCTAATTGTCTAACTGACTCATTTGGAGGAGCTGTAGATAGAGAATTAACTGCCTCTGATGATCCTGTAATCCTTTGAATGACTGCAACCAGCTGAGCATTATCTTCTTTGAGTTTTTCCTTTTTAGCTAAGAGTTCGTTATAGCTTTGTGTCAGAATTGTCACTGAACTCTGAGCATCCTGCATCATATTGGCATGAGTCTGCTTGCCCAATTCGACTCTTGTGAATCTGTAGTCAGATACCTGCATTTCTTCATGCGGTTTATCAACTAAGGGCTCTGCAATTTCAGCATATTTCATTCTGTTGCTGTCAACAAAAACCTGTGAGACTGTTTTAGCTTTCTTTGCAATTACTGGTTTTGATTTCTTCAATTTTCGGAAATCAAAAATATCAGGAGACACTGCTTGTTTCTTTCTTTTGGGAGCAACTGAATTCAACCATGGAGGAAGATCCAAGGTTGTCACATCTGAAATAGCAACTGCAGTCTCTGTAGAAATGGGCTCAGTTTGTGATACAACAGAAATTCTCGGAGGTGCCTCGGTTTGTACAGCAACTATGCTTTGTGCAGAAGACAAATTACAACTAGGATTGGCCATGAAAGAATCAAAGTTTGTTACAGACGTATCAATTTCTGGAAGAGTTGTTTCTGACATGGCTGAAAAGATTGGATTGATATCAAAAATACTCTTGAAGTTAGTAGGCAAGTTCATCATGGGAGTATCCGTTACAGATGAAGACTGATGACAAGTCTCTTGTGGTGGAATAGAAGGAACAAAAACGGTGGAAAAGGAATCAACATCACTGTCGATAGGGGACATAGGAGATATGACTGATTCTGGTATCAGAGCTTCAACGTGAGGAATTATCTCACTTAGAATGGTAGAGGTCTCAAGAACCTCGTCTTCTTCTTGCTGATCTAATATCTGAATCTGCATTTCATTGACTTCCTCACCCTTTAATGTTTCCCTATCCAATGGTTGTTCTGGAGCTCTGCTTACTTTCAGCTTGATTCTGGTACTTGAAGAGGAAGCTCCTTCTTTTGATTGTTCTCTGATTTCTGATTTCAATCCTCTAGGACCAGCTGGGTCATCTTCAGCTCTAACTTTGATTTTGATAGTCTTGACACCTATGCTTTTGAGCCAAGAGTTGGTGTTCGCCAAGACTGATTGAAATCTATCAAAGATAGAGACGGATTCCTTTTGAGACCATTGAATTGTAGGAATGGGAGCATTAGCAACTCCCTGTTCTTCGTACTCAGGATCCAAAATCTGCTTATCATCAATCACTCCTTCCGGAATTAAAGTCAGATTTAGGTCAATTATTTGCTCCAAAGTCAGCCTGCAATAATCCATTTTATATACATCCTTTTCTGTACGGAGATCTGCCCAAATGTCCTCAATGCGGTGAACATGAGTGAAGGAGGCTCTTTTTATTTTATCCTTCATCCTTCTGTAATCAAAATCCACCCTAGCTTGGAATCTCTTCAATGTTATCTCCTGAAGTTCAGTTTCCATTGCTTTGGCTCTTGAAGAGGTTGTCAAAGAATACCTGCCAATTACCAATGGATTATGTGAAGAAATACCAATTCCAGACTTGTGTTGTGAAGCTTGACGTGAATGAACAGCCATCAATTGCCTTCCCAGCTCCATCAGAACGATCTTATCAGTTGGATATCTCGGGAGCATATAAGGTTGGTCTTCAAAACAGCCAACTCTCACATAGGTGAATGTTGGAAATTGAAGAAACAAGCAGCCATATTGATTTACCTTATTCCAAGCTGCATCTGATACCCTGTTATTTACCAACTCTTTGTCAAACAAACACATAAAATAACCAAAGAAGGCATCTTGTACCCTTCTATAATGCGCTCGACTTGGAATAAAAGTCAGCTGGTCATAATATTTCCATACAGGCACCAATGATCTGTCACCTTCAGGAGATAAGCCTGGAAAATGTCTCAAGGAAGCTGCTATGTAGACCAAATATGAATTCATATAGAAGGTCAGAGTGGTAGGAACCTGTGCAAGCTGTTCGCACAAACAGTCACTGATTATTTCTCCCCAGAAAATTGGATGTTGTGCTTTTCTAATGACAACCATGAACTTATACATCCAGCTTTCAAACATGTTAGAAACTTTCAACCCTGCAATTCTGCTCAAAAGAGTGATCATGTCATTAACTTCTTCTATAAAATCAGACCGATACAACTTGGGCATACGGGTCGCACAAGGTCGTGATTTTAGAAGCCATTTAGAGTTGATGTGTTTAATACAATCACTCTTTTTCTGCTCAAAATGTCTGTGAGCACTCTTCAATGAAATCTCTGAATAAGTAGTTGCATCAGGTACTCTGAAAACCCTGTTGATTGTTTCAGCATCAAGTCTGATAACTACGTTGCCATCATCATCCTTAATTGTCCTGGATTGTCTATCAAAGCGTGCTGCACATGCAAGGACGAATTCTGGTTCAAGGGCAGCAACAGGAAAAGAAGCGACGAGATGGATATGACTTCTCAGCAACTTTTGCATATCAGAAGACGTAGATTTCTCAGCCCTTCCAAGAAATTCAGACATATCAACATGCCCTATTTCTGTATCTTTGATCTCATCGATGTTTGAAACAACGTGAGATGGAGAGATCTCATTCTGATATTTGTCGAACTTATACTTCATCTTTTTGCCTGCTGGAGAAGTTGGTTCATCCGTCATTGAACAGGAATCTGCAAGACTGCGGTGAAAACCCCATAAGGTCAGCACATCATCAGCATCAACGTGAGTGGACATGGCGGAACTCAAACCCTAGAACAATGAAATGGATTTTGAAAGAAAGAGGGAAGGCGAATGAAGATGAATTCGAAATGGATGAAGTGGTGGCAGTCAAAAACAGCACGCCTCTTCTTGAAACAGCAAGATAAAGAGACCTTTGTCTTGGATTTGGAATTTCGTTCAAAAAGGTCAACTTTTGTGCTTTTTAAGGCAATTCGGGTTTTTGAGTGACTTTGGCAATTTCGGGATTTTTTGACACTTTAGCAATTTTTGCTTTTGCAATTTCGGGATTTTTATGAACTTTGACAATTTTCACAAAGGCAATCGGGATTTTTTGGAAGTTTAACAATTTTGAACTTTGCAATTTCAAATACAAATCCCGAAATTGTATCTTTAGGCTAAAAATCCGAAATGAGACACAAAGTGAAAAGTTATTTTGTGAAAAATAATGATGGATATATGAAGTGGCGAAATGAAGTGAAAGGAATGAGCATGGTATGTGAAATTTTATTGCTGGAAATGAACGGTGAAATGGAAGAAATGCGTTTTAATCATGTAAAGCATTTTTTAAAGGGAAAATGCATTATGTACGAAATATGGAGGTATGTGAGATGGAAGGTAAAATTTCAGTAAAATGGAGAAGGCGTGTGAATGTATATGAGAAAAATGCATTTTTATATAAGGGCGAATGGAGATAAAATGGAGATATATGAGTGAAGATGGCGAATGAAATGGAGGAATAAATGGCAGTGAGAGTGAATAACGAAATGAAAGAAAATGGTGAGTAGACAAGTAAATGAAAGAGGCGAGAATGTATCAGGAAAACACGTTTTAGTATGAAGGCGAGCTTTTGAGATAAATAAATGTATTTAAGATAAAGAAAACCAGTAAGAGAAAACGCGTTTTGATAAAACTAGCAAAAATATCAACAAATATACCAAAATAACCATGATGAAAGCGAAGGATAGAAAGAAAAACGCGTTTTGAAACAGTGATAAAAAGTAAAAACGTGGTATGCAGAAGACAATATCATTGATAAATGACAGTAAAACATTGAAAGAAAGAGAGATAAGTGTGAATCATACCTGGAACAAGCTGTAATACGCGAAAATGCAGAGACAAAAACCCTAGACGCGTTGAAGAAGACAGAAAATGGCTATTTACTGGTAAAAGTCCGAATTTGAAGCATTAAGGTCGACCAAAACTCCATAAAATGAGGAAATAAATGCAAAGAAGAATTCAACCAGCTCGAATCTGAGAAGAATCGGATTTTTCAGAAGCTTTGACAATGAAAAATATCATCAAAGTTATGAATCGGGTTTTTTATGAAGCTTTTCATGCTCTTTTTTGCAAAATCGGGTTTTTAACACATTTTAACAATTTTGCTTTAAACCAATTCGCATTTTTCAGATCAAAAAGCAATTTTCATTTTAACAAAATTAAACTCTTATGAAAAATTCGGACTTTTTATGTCATTTAAGCAAAATCGGGTTTTTAACACATTTTAACAATTTTGCTTTTTTGTCAAAATACAAAGACATTAACAAAATCGGGTTTTTTAGGCACTTAAGCAATTTCGGGTTTTTCAAACACTTTAGCAATTTTGCCTTAGAGTCTAAATTTCCCTATTTGCTGAGTTACTCAGAAAACCCGAATTTGGCCAAAAAGACATTAAAAACAAGTCAGAAATCGACGAAAACGGAAACGTAAGGGGGAAAAAGGGTAGCCCAAAGGTTAATCAACTTGAAACAGAGATTTTCCACCCTTTGCACCTCGTAATGCGTGCCTTAGAGAAGAAAAATCTCAAGTTTTAAGAAAATTTTGATTGGTTACCTAAATTTTGAAACGAGTTAAAAAATTAGGATAACATAACTCTTCCTCAGAAATTAATTACTTGCTACAGCTGTGAATAAGAGCTTCTTCTAGCACTGTTTTGGCAGTGGCTTTCAAATGAGGATGGCGGAATGTAGACTATCTCTCTTTCAATATAAAGCTTCTTCTCTCAGCACTCTCCCTAAACAAACTTCTATACTGAAAAATTACTATTTCTCTTCCTTTCTACAAGGTATTCTAAGCACAATCTGGTAAATGCAGCTGGTACAAACTTCTAGTTCTCACTTTTTGGTTAAAATGATGCAATGCAACATAAACAACTTATAGTAGAAGCTTCTAAACTCAACAGGACGACTCTTCAATTCGTCAAAGATGAATTGCACAAGATGTCCTTTGATAGATGAATGGGCGAGTATTTATAATCCCGTGTTAGCAACTGCTTCCTCAATTTCGGGCATGCAAAATGACAACCAAGCTTCAATACTCTGTCAAACGTCACTTGGCGGATTCTTAAACCCTAAGTCATTAAAAATGGAGGTGATTCGACTTCCTTTAAGCCAGCAAATCATGAAAAATTCAACTCGAAATTGTAAAACGCCACCTACAGGTTAATGCGTATTTCAACAGGTAGGAATAAGTGTTAGTTTAATGAGAGACTAATTCCTAGGTCGGATGGCGTCCACAACACCATTTTTAGCGAATTTATCTCAGTCGTTTTTGGTTGCTTTGTCCCTGGTCGCGCGATTTCTTCCTGCGCGGTTTCCACGGGAATGGCTTTCTACAGATTTTACCTTTTAAAATTATATTTCGACTTTACTCTTTGAAGTATTTTGTATTTTACAAATATTTAACTCTCTTAATATATTTCGATTCAAAGAAGTATTTACATATTAGAGAAAATCGTCATTTTTAAGAAAACGTTATATTCTCTAATTCATGATATAGTCTCATTTCACTATTTTAAATTTCATTTAAATCTTTTATTTAAATACATCTATATATATTTTATTTTATTAAAATATTTATATAATATAGTTTTAATTTACAATATATATATTTATGTATAATTATTTAAATTAATAATTTAAATAATATCGTATACATATCTATACTTGTAAAAACTATATTATATTTATATTTTAATATAATATTAAATATATAAATATATTTATCTTTATACCTATACATGTATATACATCTACATTATACGTACATATACTGTGAACCAGTCAATACTATACGTAATCATGTATATGTATATATATGTGTATGTATAAATTCTGAGGTTATATACCGTCACAATATACTTATAACAACAGGTTAGCTGTGGATACGTATTCATATGTATATACCTGTATATTTACTTTACGTATAAGTATTCATAAATACACTCATATCGACGCACACGTATAGCATATCCATCTGCTCTAATACGTTGTATCGACATGAATGCACTTATGGACATTTGTACATATCGTATTCATATGTATATATACATGTACCTGTTGATGTGTTTTTTATGACCGCACCAAACAGCAGAACAAAAATAGTTTAGGGCTACTCTGTTCTCTCTTGATCAAAGTATTCCGTGTGCTAAGATTGCGAGATAGATCACACGTTCAACTCCAAGGTTCCTTAAGTGCGAATAGACCCAATTTGGTTGATGTGTATTGCTGTGTTCTTACGAGGGGACTTACGTAATTGTTCAGATTTTTTGCAGTCAGCAGCTAATGTATGATTTGAAGGGGATTCTTATGTGTATGATTTGGCAATGTGGTTCGTTTTCCTAAAACTAATCAGAAATGTGCGGAAAATAAAAGGGTATAGGGCCTAAGAAATGTATATGCTACTCTAAATGCAGGATATGTGGGGCTTCGTTTCAATAGACTTCAACCGGATTTCACCTAGCCTCCGTCGGACAGCCTCAGCAAAATCGGTGCAATCTTCAAGGGAAATAGCAAAAGATGTTCAAATTATGACTTAACATGCATACACCATCACAACGACGCATATAAGCATATAAATCACAACCGAAGTTAAACTAAATGTAATGTCGATTGACCACACAAGGCGAACTTATCATCAACAAGCCGGTAGTGGTATGGAATAAAACGAAGCTATCTCAATAAAACACCACACACCGAAGTAAGCTACTTGCATGAGTTAAACTACTTGGATACGAAAGGAAGAAGAAACCTTGCTAGCATTTCATGACAAGGCGAATTCCATCATCAATGAAAGATCTATTATCATAAAATGTGTTACACAACAATCTCCTCAAAAGTTTTCAAAGGGAAAACTTTCTTTCTTCTCCAAATTAAGCAAAAATGCTCTACAATGCTACACTATCTAGCTCTAATGCTAATGCTCTCTCAATGTCTACTATTCCAATGTCTAATCTAATTCTAATGAATTACAAATGAGGGGGACTCCCCCTTTTATAGCTAGCCAAGTCCCAAAAGGACGGCTAGGGTTACAATCAATAGAGTGGCCAGAATCGTGCCACCTCGCCCTAACCCTAAAAACTGCCAGAATAGGGAGTGGTACATTAAATGAATCAAAGATTCCCACTCACTCCCAAAAATAGAAAAAGGTAATAAATGCTCCATATTCAGTCTTCTAGAAGATCCTCGTCCAGTAGTGTGTTCCCACTTGCCTTCTCCCTGACTGCCAACTCAACAAATCTGCTAAGTACGGCCTCAACCTCCTGAGCTGAAATCGGTGGAACACAATCTAACTGAAACTCTAACACCGTGACTGAATGCTCGTGCCTTGTACAAGATTTTCTCCAAGCAGCTAAGGAGTCCTGCGTGTTCTGGATCAAAGTGGAGAATGTAGCGGTATTCTCAAAGTCATCCTGTACAAAGGTCTTAACATCTGCGAAGAAGGGAACCAGCAAACCCCTCAAATTATCAAAACTTATCTCATCTGGATTCAGCCGCCTAGCAAATATGGCCTCAAAGGTGTTCTGAACTCCATCTATGATATTGGCCATAGCCTTGTGTACCCTGGCTGAATCTGCCTGTGCTGCATCGAAGAAGCCACGCCCTGTGATAGCTGAAGAATACCACCGGGAGAAATCATATCGGTCATTCGCCTGAATGACACCTCCATCAATCAGCAACTGCAATGGCACATGCCTCAACACCTCAAGACGCTGGATCACCTTACTCTGATAGATAGAGGCATCGCCCCAAGCCTGATCCACCGCATCCATCCGTGTCAAAATAGTAGAGGCCTGTTGAAAGGCAAAGGCAAGGTCCTCCATAAATTTCTCTGTCTCAGTACGAACTCCTGTGACCCATTTGTCTGCCTCCTGTGCCATTCTCCCCAACTCTACTAAGCCGCTGATCGACTCTCTAGGAATATCTGCCGGAGGCTCTATCACTGGTACATCCTGCCCTCGGGAACGAGACAACTGCTGAACATATCCAATCAAGGCCTTGTGTTCTCGTTTCAACCTTTATTTCCTCTCTTTCTTGAATAATCTATCGCTTGAGGGGCAAGGGAAGGAGTTATCACACTCCTCAACAATCGAGCACCGGTGAAGTCCCCGATCCAGTGGTGACCATAATTCGAAGGCGTTCCGGTCACCTCAGCTTCGTGGGACAACAGCGTGAAGAGTCTGAGAGCCATCCTCCTCGGTGGAGATCTTCGAAAATTTCCTTGCCTTCTTCTTCGGTGGAGGAGCACTGATCCGGTTCAAAAATTCTTCCATCTCAACTGCTGGATCAATCTCCTCACTCGGGCTTCTTCTCATTCTATCTTTAAGCCAATCGGGCACCTCATACAGTATATCGAAGGGCTGCTGCTCCTGTGCCTCGACTTCTCTAACTTGTTCAACCTCTTCTTCATTCTGGCGAGGCTCATCGTCCTCAAATTGGTAAGGTGTCACATTACTATATCATCATCATTTGCCATGCGTTCATGGCCGCCTCTAACTCTGGCGGGGGTCGATGTAGTGCCTCATCATCCTGTGATCAATCCCTAGCAGTGCGTTGACACCGTAGTGGCTCCCTCGGGCGTTGAATATCATCTGTATCACGATTTTTGATTCCAGCGCAATTCTCTGATCAGCAAATAAGGACACCTCCTGTATGCTTGGAGAACGTGTCTCCAAAGGTGCTGCCACTGTGACTCGCGGAGGCTCTGGCTGAACTAATTCTTTCTTTCTGGACTCTGGCCCTCTTGTGATCTGTTTCTTTCTTCCCGTGGTGGGCGTCCTGTGATCTCCCATCATGTTGTAAGTCAAAGCAATTGACCTACTTTTCAATCTGTTAACTCTCCTGTCAGCCCATACCCACGGTGAATGTCATAGCAAAGGATGGATAGAGGTATCCTAAAATCAGCAACCTCGGACTCGACGGATCCTGAGGGTGGAAGTGGGTATCTGGGGCAGTGCAAATTACACGGATGCACAACATCCATATCCTCGATAACACAGTGGGGCTGGGACGAAGCCTCACACTCCACGATCAATTATTCGGCAACCCGAGGGAACATTCTCTTCCCTTGCGCCAATTTCATCAATTTGCATCAGCCAATAATCTTCTATGAGGTGGCCTTATGTTTGAACTCCTCCGACAGAACCCAATCGATGTTATGGTGCGGGTCATAATGCTGTCGACTTGTATGATATGAGAAATGATAAAATTGAAGCTCATTCTCAGCTTCTCTAGCCGCCTGTATCGAAGGACACACCTCATCCGAGTTGCCCATCACAAGTGGAAACTCTATCCCTCCTTTCTTCTTCTTCTTTTGGATTTTGTCAAAGGCTAGCAACTGTCTAGATATCTCTAGCATTATTATTCTATCTGTTGGGTACTTAGGCAGCCTATAAGGATACGAGGAAAAACCTTGCAGCCTAATGTATGAAAATCTCGGAAATTGAATAAACCAGCACCCATACCTCTCAATCAGCTCCTGTGCATTTCTAGAGATTCTGTGATGTAACCTCTCCTGAAGCAGCCTTGTGATGTACATGGTGAATGAATCGTTGACACGCTTGTAGTGGGTTGTACTTGACAGGTGCGACTGTGTACATGCCTCATGGATTTTGAATTGATGAGAGCCGCATCCAACAGGCTCTTTGTAAGAGATCCCCCTGTACCTCGTCATCCGTGCCAACATATAAATAAGGTAGGAGCTCATGTAAAACGTTTTAGTCCTCCTCAAGCTCAGGAGCTGCTCATGTATACTATCGCTGATCATCCCAGCCCAATTGACATAATCCTTGCCCTCTAGCACCAGGTTGATGTAATAAAACATCCAAGGCTCGAAAATGTAGGACTGTGGGCAACCACCAACCCTGCTCAGCAACATGATAAGATCACAGTATTCTTGTTTTAGGTCCTCTGCTATGATCTGCTTTGGCAACTTAGCGCGAGATGGCTTAGGGTGCTCATCCGGTGGGTGGTATTATTAAAGTTGCACCTCGGATGAGGAAGCATACATCAGCTTCATTGGATTCCCTGGACTTGTAAATCATGTTCACGTACGCAGGGATCCCAGCTTCACCAATGGGCGGTCAAGATTGGCAAACTTGGCCATGGTGTCGTGATTGGCCGGTGTTCCTTCGTAGCAATTAGGCACTCGGTCGACTCGAACCGAATAGGCGGGAAAACCCGGTGACTGCATATAATTGCTAGCGGGCGTGTTGTGCGAAGTGGCCAGAAGCCCGATGACTTCAATTCCAAACAGCTGTTCTTGAAGGTCTCGAGGGTTGGCGAGCCCAAATTAGTGTCCGATCAACACCCGACTTTGAAATAAACCGGCTTCTGGCATGAACGTTTTGCTGAGCTTCTTGATCACAGCTTGTCTGGAGGCACCATTGTCCTTTCCGGTTGTCCTTGCTTCAGCCATCTGCAACATAACAAACATTCATCAGCAATTAAATTTATAAAAATGATACATGATATAGGGGCTGCAGTCGAACTCTAGAAGCTGCAATAACTCTCGTGTTTGCAAACCTCAGCTTCTTCTCTTGAATAAATTCGAATTCCAACACTTAGAACAGATTTCTAAGTGAGCTTTGATGACTTTACTTCACTATCAGCAATCAGCAATTTCAACTTCGTATCAGCAATCAGCAAACTAGCAAGTTCGTACTTCTAAGTTCTCAGCTACTTCACTTCAAGGCGTCTTTCTTTAACTTGCAACTTCAACTTACTCAATCAATTTTCAGTCACTAGCAAAGTCGTACCTCTTTCAAACTTTCAGCAATTTCTCTAATCAGCAAGGGCGTACCTTTTTACTTCAGCAAACACCTCTCAGCAACTCAAGGCGTACCTCCCTTTTACTTCAAATTTGATTAACTCTCAAGTGCGCCTCTTCAGCAAACGCAACTCCTCAGCAAAATTTGAATTCCTTCAGGCCTCAGCAACTCACTGCAATGCCTCACTCTCAGAGCAAGTTCGACTTCTCCAGCTGTGAAAACAAGTGAAAAACCTCTCCATTTTATAGCTAAAATTCGAATTCTAGAAGAAGTTAATTTTAGCCAGTGCAATTAAACTCCACTACTCCACTTCAAGAATTCGAATTTTCCCTCTCTGGTGTTTTTGGCACTTGTCTCCAGTCGTCGGGAATATTATTCTTCTAGAAACTTGACTTTGACTGGCGTTTTTGAATTCCTTTTCGAAAAATTTAATTTAAATTCATCATTTTTTTACTCACCAGCCGGGGCTCTGTTACTGGAATTTGAATTTTAACTCTCTTCTGCTCTGAAAAATCCATCCTTGAAGAATTTAATTAAAATTATCTAGGCAATTTCTCTTGAACCCATCATTCGAAGAAAATTCATCTTGAAAGCTCATTTTATTCGTTTTTTTTGCCTTAGAAAATTTAAAATTCTCCCTTGGGAAAACTCACAATTTGAGCATTGATTAAATTCTTCATTGAAAGAGTGTCGGCGAAGCTCAAAAGACTTGGAAATCCATTCATCATCACAAATGTTCAGTACCCAGAAGCAAATTTTCTTCAGAACACCTCGAATTCATGGGTACCCAACGAACGGGTTCATTTAATTTTTCAATTTTGAACCTTAGAAAAAATATTATTTTCATCATTTAAATTCGTTCTTCGCCTGTGATCATCTTGTGTTGCTCTGACTTCTCGGAAAAATTTGAATCATCTTGCATTTCTGACTCCATCACTGAGAAAAGTTGCTCTTGCTTCGGAAAATTTATCACTCTGATCTCAAGGCGTATTTTCCAAGGGAAAATAATTTGCCTTAGAAAAATATTTTAAAATCATCTAGCACTTTGAGAAGTTTCCCTTAGAAAATTTTGAATCATCTGCCAGTGGAGAGAAATTTTTTTTATCAACTTCATTTGGAAGAATTTACTCATTCTCGGCACGCCTTATTTCTCACTTCATACTTCACACTTGAAAGGCAATTTTATTAAAATTTCTAACGCCTTAGAGAATTTAAATTTCACATGTCTTATGAATTTCTCTAACACTTCACCACCTTAGGCGTACCACACTTGAAGAAAATCACGCCTTGAAATATTTCAACGCCTTAGGAAATATTTCTAACACCTTATAACTCCCTTCAACATAGGCGCATACTTATCATTTTACTCTCAACACCTTGAAATATTTCAACGCCTATAGGCTTTAGGCGCCTAGCACACATATGAGGGAAAATCACGCCACTCATACCTTTACCACCTCACACGTCCTTGGAAAATCCTCTAACACCTTGAGCGCCTAACACTTACACCTTTCACCATGCTTTGGTAATATTCTTCACCTCAATTACCACCCTTAATTACTTTTCACATCCAAACATGGGCGCATTTCCATGTAAGAGGAGGACAAACTTGCCACCACGTCCCCTGTGACCTTTCAACTTCACGTTTTCGTCTTGACATGCACAAGTTTGGGCGCATTTTGCCCCTTGAGGAGGACGAAATCCTTTGACTTGTTGACCCTTTTCCATCTTGAGCGCATTTTGATGCATGAGGAGGACGAACTTTTCAAATGCCTTCATGTGACTTTTCAACTTCCATTTTTTGTCCTGACATGGCCTTGTTTGGGCGCATTTTGCCTAGGGGGAAGGATGAAAACGTTTGACTTGTTGACTTCTTTGCAAATTGGGCGCATTTCACCCTGTGTGAAGGATGGCGCATTTTTGATGTGGAGGAGGATTTGAGTGTTGACTTTCTTTGACTTTCTGGTGCCTTGGGCGCATTTCACCCCCTATGCAGGATAAACATCATACTTAGAAATTTTTATGCCTCTTCAGCTGAGATGGGCGCATTTTGCCAGGCCTGCTGGATGAAGTTCCAGATTTAGGCAAATTTTCATCATCCTTCGCCAGTATCGTGCCCTGCTATTTATAGTAAGTTCTCTCAATTTTGCACTTCTGGAGCTCGGATCAACTTAAAATTTCAAACATAGCTTCTTCACAACTTTATCAACTTGTCGGCACTGCCACTTTTAGTCACCCTGCTATTTATAGCCTGTTTCTGAAGGTGACTTACTATAAATAGTAAACCATGTTCGATAGCTCCCAAACTCCGTCAGTTGAAATTTTAATACGAGCTCCTCCTGCGGTGACACATACTTAGACGATGCATGCAACTGATTTACTATTTTTAGCACGTTTCAAATTTGACTTACTATAAATAGTAAGTGCTCCGTTTGACTCGAAATTTCACCAGCAAATAGCTTGAAGGATGCTGATCGCGATGGTTTACATCGGTTTTCGAAGATTTTGACTTTTGATGCCTATTTTTAGGCTCCGAAGCTAGAAACCCTAATTTGCATTGCATGCGTATCAGAAGATCTCCGTTTGTCTTTGTTTCTGCGGCACTGCGATCGGCTCGTGAATCTGAACTGCCGGGAGGCGGCTGCCGGGACACACCTGCTAAAATAGCAAGTTCCTTACTGAGTGAGAATCCTCGTTTGCATGTCACACCATCGCAAAGCTCTCGAAAACCATCAGGAATCGACATGCAAACCTCGACATAAAAAAAATAGCCTCGGAAGGCTGAATCCTGAAAGTGGTCGTCTCGTCTTGCATGTTATATCATCGCGAAGGTCTAGAAAAACCCAGAAGGAATATCGCAGACATGCAAAGAAAAACTCTGCATCTGGACCCTGAAATTGTGCCGGAAGCTGACTGCTAAAAATAGTAAGTTATCTGTTTTCGCTCCAAATTTGGCATGCAAGCATCGATTTACTCACGAATGCATGTGATGATCGGAATCTCAAAATAGCTGACAAATTGCCCTGAATTTCACACTTACTAAAAATAGTAAGTACCTCAAAATTCGATGAAACTTGGCTGGAAACCTGCTGGATGTCTGCTGACAACAATATTAAGTTCAATTTTCAATTTTCTCACTTTACTTGCCCCTGAATTGGCTGAAAAGATGAAACCCTAATTTTAGACTTGGCCAATATTTCGCGTTTAAGCTCAATGACGGACACAACCCCCTGAAAGACGGACATCAGGAAAGAGACAGAGCGGGAGAGAAGAAAACCCAAGCCAAAAGACCGAAACGGAGCAAAAATTAGGGGGTCCCCATCTTGAATGGGGCGATGTGTGAAAAGGTCACAACAGTACCCACCTCTAACAAGAAATATTATTCCACCTAAGATTATACTGGCAAGCATCACTTATTTACACATTCAGAAGAAGATACGACTCCTAATGATACTAAACAAGCCTACGGATGACTTACCCTTAACCACAACAATGACTTAGCTTACTCAGTCTATAGTTTGTGTGTGTATGTCCAATTGGTACTCGTTACTGTTTACCCGACCAAGTTCCTCCCTGAGTGATATCTCTCCTCTGCCTAGAGGTACGAACCTGTTTCCTGCACATCATGACACGACAACGGGAGTCATATGCTCAAAACAAAGCAGAATACATGAAACACTTCAAAAGTCAGATTATTCACAAATCAATAACCTTCTATTTTCCTTTATGCAGTATTTCACCAAGAATAATATCAAATGAAACAACATTCATTTTGAAAACAAGGTACAAGCATCATTAATTTACCTCCAGAATTCACATTTACTCTATCTAGTAATGGTAAATTGTAACGTCACAATTTGGGATGTAACACACCTGTAAATATCCAACTCTCTTTTTTTTCTGAATTTGTGAATGCGCCTAGGGTTTCCTCCTTCGTTTTTCTTCTTATTTTCAGGTATGTTGTATATTTCCTTATTTTCTTGTAATGTTTTCTGTTATTTATCATTTTTGTATCAAAATGTGATTTACTTTCATGTGCTTTACCTTTGATTTCTACGTCTTTTGTTTAAATGTCTTGAATAAAAAACGCGTTTTTCTTTATTTCTTTCATACGTTTTTCTGTTAGAAATATATGAAAACGCGTTTTGACTCAAAATGACTTTCTTTATCTTTCATATGCCCTTCATGCTGAAACACGCCTTTCATTGTATACCATACGCCTTCTATCTTTCATATGTCCTCATTCTTAAACATGGCTTTTGCATAAGAACGTGTTTTCCCTCTATACGCCCTCCATCCTATATGTTTTCAGCTGAGAATTATCTGAAAACGTTACACTCTGAACATTCTTCTCCATCGCCTTTTTCATGTATCTCCATTTGCAGATTTAGCAATATCTTTCATTGTTTATTCCCATCTTATTCGTCCATTATATGCTTTCATTCTTTTCAGCTGTGAGCGCATATTCCATTTCCATTTACCTTCCCCCCCCATACCATTTCATGGTCACTTACCTCTCCATCCCCATTTCCATTTTCTAAAATAGAAGAAGAAATACAAAAAAAATACTTTTTGTGGCAAATCGGGGTTTTGCTTATCTATTACAAGTTGGAGATTTTAGTGAAGTACGCAAGTCAAAAAGTTTGTTTCCTTACTTGCATTGACTTTCCAAAATCCCGAAATGCTCTTTCACTTGCAATGTCTTTTCAAAACCCCGACATTCACTTTTCACTTGCAGCCAGCCTCCAAAATCCCAAAATACCTTTAAAAGCCTTAAAATCGGACTTTTTGTCCTTGACTGCAAATACAATTTAAAGGTTATGACTTGCACTTTTCAAAACTGCAGTCTAACTTTTTCATTTGTCATGAAAAGTATATGTCCTTTTCACTCGCAATCAGCCCTCAAAAACCTGAAATGAGTTAAAATGCTCATTTCCTGCCCTCAAACAGCCAAATACCATTCTGAGTTTGAACCTTCGCCATGTCTACGCCTGTAAACGTTGATGATGTCTTGACCTTATGGAACTTTCATCGCAGCCTTGCAGATTCTTGTTCGATGACGGAGGAACCTTCTTCTCCAACGAACAAAAAAATGAAGTACAAATACGACAAATACCAGAATGAGATTCCACCTTCTCACGTTGTCTCGAACATTGAAGAAATCAGAGACACGGAGATTGGGCATGTTGATATGTCCGAGTTTTTGGGGAGAGCTGAGAAATCAACTTCTCATCATATGCAGTTGCTGTTTCAAAGTCATATTCATCTGGTTGCTTCCTTTCCTGTTGCTGCTCTAGAATCAAAGTTCGTTCTTGCGTGCGCGGCTCACTTTGACAGAGAATCCAGAACCATTAAAAATGATGATGGGAATGTAGTCATAAGACTCGATCTAGAAACCATTCATAGGGTTTTCAGAGTTCCAGACTCACCCATGTATTCAGATATTTCAATGAAGAGCGCTTTAGATCATTATGAGCACAAGAAGGAAGATTGTAAACAGCACATTAATACCAAATGGCTTCTGAAGCGTCGAGCTGGTGTGTCTCGGTTGCCCAAGCTGTATCGATCTGACTTCAAAGAAGAAATCAATGATATCATCACTCTCTTGAGCAGAATTATGGGGTTGAAATTCTCTAATGTCTTTGAAAAATGGATGTACAAGTTCATTGTGGTGATTAGAAAAGCACAACACCCAATCTTTTGGGGTGAAATAATTAGTGATAGCTTATGTGAGCAGCTTGTACAAGTCCCTACCACGCTCACTTTCTATATGAATTCCTATCTAGTTTATATAGCAGCTTCATTGAGGCAGTTTCCAGGCCTTTCTACTGTTGGAGATAGATCTCTTGTCCCAGTCTGGGAATATTATGACCAGCTGCCTTTGATTCCTAGCAGGATTCATTACAAAAGAGTTCAAGATGCATTCTTTGGCTATTTCATGTGCCTTTTTGACAAGAACTTGCAGAACAACAGAGTATCAGATGCTGCTTGGAAAAAAGTCAATGAATATGGTTGCCTTTTTCTTCAGTTTCCTGCTTTTACCTATATGAGGGTTGGCTGTTTTGAAGATCAGCCATACATGCTGCCGAGGTATCCTACTGATAAGATCATTTTAATGGAATTGGCAAGACAGTTGATGACAGTGCATGCACGACAAGCTTTGCAACATAAAACTGGAGTGAGTATCTCATCTCATAAACCATTACAGATTGGGAGATACTCCTTGACAAGCACTTCAAAGGCGAAAGCTATGGAAACTGAGATTCGGGAGATCAAGTTAAAAAGATTCAAGGCTAGGGCAGATTTTGATTACAGAGGCATGAAGGATAAGATAAAGAGGGCTTTCACTCATGTGCATCGCCTTGAAGATATTTGGGCGGATCTCCGAACTGAGAAGGATATCTATAAAATGGACTACTGCAGGCTTACAGTTGAACAGGTTATTGATTTTAATCTCACTCTGATTCCAGAAGGAGTAATTGATGACGGGCTGATTTTAGATCCGGATTATGAAGAGCAAAGAGTTGCTGATGCTTCTATTCTAGCAATACAATGGTCTAATAAAGAATCAGTTTCTATCTTCAACAGATTTCAATCAATCTTGGCTAATACTAACTCTTGGCTCAAGAGTATAGGCGTCAAGACTATAAAAATCAGAGTCAATAATGAAGATGATTCAGCAGGACCTGTTGGATTAAAATCAGAAGTCAGAGATAAATCCAAGGAAGGTGCTTCTTCTTCAGGAACGAGGATTAAGCTGAGAGTCAACCGTGCTGTAGAACAACCCTTGGAGGAACCAACATTAAAAGGAAAGGAGGTTAGAGAGACGCAGATCCATATCATTGATCAGCAAGAAGGAGAAGTTCTTCAATCTCCTATTACTCTGAGTATAATGTCTCCACATATTGATGCTGCTCCAGTATCAGTAATGTCTCCTATGTCTCAATTTGATAGCGACATTGATTCCTTTTCAACGGTTTACATTCCTCCTATTGAAACTGCTCTTCATACATCAACTTCATCAATGGTGACTGCTTCTATAGAAAACATACATGATAATCTGGAAAATGTATTTGATGCTAATCCAATGTATCCAAACACATCACGGATAACACTTCCAAAAATTGATACATCTGCTGCAAGCTTCGATTCTTTCATGCTAATGCTGATCACAATGCGCCATCCAGTCAAGCTTTTGTTGCGATTCAAACTGAGACATCTCCAAGAGTAACAACCGTGACTCAAAATGAATCTGTTGCTGTCTCAAATACGGTTGCCGTTTCAAATTCAGACACATTGGATCTTCCTCCATGGTTGAGTTCAGTTACTCTAAAGAGAAAGAAACAGGCAATATCTCCAGATGTATTTGATTTTCAGCAGTTGAAGAAACCAAAGCCAAAAGCTGCAAAGAAGGCTAAAACCGTTTCACGGGTAGTTGTGGACAGCAACAAAATGAAGTATGCAGAGATAGCTGAACCCCTTGCAGACAAGTCACCAGAAGAAATGCAAGTTTCGGATTATAAATTCACGAGGGTGGATTTAGGCAAGCAGACACATGTTGGTATGATGCAAGATGCTCAAAATTCTGTAACTGTTCTAACACATAGTTACAATGAACTTTTGGCAAAGAAGGAAAAGCTGAAAGAAGAAAATTCACAGCTCATCTCAGTTATTTAGAAGATTGCCAATTCTTCAGAATAGATTAATCCATTAACTTCTTTCACTTCTGAAGAATCAGTCAAGCAATTGGAGAAAATTGTGCAAAAGGCCAAAGTAGTTGATTCTTGGGCAACAAAGTTGATTGATCAAAGCATACCAATGATTGAAAAGACATTACAAGTTCTAAACAATGTCAGAATAGCAAAAATAAAGTTGAATCAGACTTTGGAAGCTTTCCAACAAAGTTTAGATTCACTTGAAAAAGATTTGAAAATCTGGCATGAGATGGATCAAACCAAGCTACAAATTCTATGCAGTAATTCAATCCTACCAAACAGAGAGAAATACATAGAATTTGAAGAACTTATGACAAATAAATCATTGGTTATTCAAGATCTCATCAAAGATATCCAGGCTACTCTAGAAATGAATGATGAAGTTCAGCAAGACATCCTTTCTAACTTTGAGAAAATCCCTTGCACAGTTTTGAATCATGAAGGTGAATTACTTGCAGCTGATATGGTCACTACAAAGATGGCAGCAAATCTTTGTCAAGAGCTGCAGTTTTATAAATTGTAATTACATGTAATCTAATTACAAGTCAAATTACAATAGGACTAGTAATTTTGAATAAGTCAATTACAAGTAGTTGGTGGTTGAGAGAATTTATCAAGTTAGTTGGGATCCTCCCACCTTTTTCTCATGACCTCTCTCCTATAAATACTTGAGAGGGTCCTTTGTAAACATATCTTTTTGGCAAGCAAGAAAACTTTGCAGAATTTTGTACTCATAAAGACTTTGAGCTTTATAATTACAAGTTGTTCATTTTCAAATAATATCAAAGAGTTGCAGATTTCAGACTTTGTGTTGAATTCTCACTTTGTGTCCATGGTGTTCTTATGTCATTTTGGGCATTGCTTTGTAATCATTTGAAAGTTGAGAAAGATTGCTAGAGAGAGCTTCAATTAATATATTTTCAGACTTTGTGCTATCAATATTGAAGATTGAATTCATAAATTAGAAGTTAAGAAGAATTACAAGTCTTTGTGCTCGTGACGATTCCAATTCATAGAAGTAAATAGATACATCATATTTTAAGAATTTGTGCTGTTTTATGCTGCATATCATCATTAGAATTATCTTACAAAAGGGTAGATAGGATTGCTGATTTTCAAGACTTTGCGCTTGAGGTTGTTTTCCCGTCTCGAAGGAAGTGACGGAAGTCTTTGAGCTTTCAGGAAACTTCATTTCCTTTCCACTGATTTTATTACAAACTGCTGTAAGAGTTTTATTTAGAAGTTAATCCTACTTTTTTTGAAAAGAGAAAAGAGTTTAGTCTTTCCTGAAACAAGAGGAGAGATTATCGTTCCACCCATATTTGTTTTCAGTTATTTAGATAGGGGGAGCCTTCCCTTAAATAGGAGAGTTTAACTCACACACTGTGTTGAAATTACCATTTTGCTAAACCTTCTTAGTTTACAAAATATTCAACCAACACTGGTGTATACCACCGCGATCAGCGTCTTCCAAGCTATCCGCTGGTAAAATTTGAAGGCAAACGAAGCACTTATTATTTATAGTAAGGCATTCCAGAAAAAGGCTATAAATAGTAAGTCAGCAGCAGGCGCCAGTGTCAGCAGGCAAGTCACGTGGTGAGGAGCACATCATTCGAATTTCAAGTCAAACGAAGATATGGAGGTCTCAGAAACGAGTAGTTACTATAAATAGCAAACCACCTTCAGAAATGGGCTAAAAATAGCAGGCCAACTCAGAATAACAATGTCAACAGGCTGACGGAGTCGTGAAGATCCAGTGTTCAAAATTTCAAATCAATCTGAGCTTCTGAAGTATGAAAATCAAAGGACTTACTATTTATAGTGAGGCATGGAGAAGCTGGCGAAGACACGGAAAATGGCTAAGTCTGAGACTTCATCCTGCACCACCATGAAAATGCGCCCATCTCAGCTGGAAGCCAGGAAAATCTTTAAGTGTTTGAAATATCCTCCTGCTACCTCCATATACGCCCAAGGAAGGATGAAGAAACATGAAAAATGTCTAAGTCTGAGTTTCATCCTCCACCCTAGGCCAAATGCGCCTACTTCAGCTGGAGAGCAAGCCAAGCATGGAAATATTCCAAGTGTTCATCCACCTCCAGGGGTAAAATGTGCCCTGCTTGATGAAGAAGCATAAAAAAATTCCAAAGGCATAAAGTTCATCCTCCACACATGCTAGAATGCGCCCATACTTGGGGAAGCTAGAGAAAGTCAAAGGCGTTGAAATTTCCATCCTCTTGCCAAGGCAAAATGCGCCCTCACCTCAAGCCAAGCATGAAAATTTTCTAAGTATCAAATTTCATCCTCCTCCTATGGAAAAATGCGCCCACTCTAGGAAGGTTGATAGCAAAAGTTCTAAGTGAAAAGTTCATTCTCTTGCACTTGCTAAATGCGCCCATGCTTGGAGGAGTCTAGGAAGTCAAAGATGTTGAAAATGTTCAAATCCCTCTCACCCCCTCAAATGCGCCCAAACCAGGGCATGTGAAGACAAAAGGAAAGAAGCTCAAAGGTCAAAAGCAAGTAAAAGGCGTTGAATACATACAAGTGGAGAATAAAGACAAAACGTCTCCATGCAAAGATATCCATGCAAAAGAGGTGTCCATGCAAGGTGTGTGCATGAAGACAAAGGACAAGTGGCATATGAACAGATCCCAACGCCTTGAGGTGGGTCCACCTTGTCATGTGTACGCCCAAAGAGGTTGAAGGGAAAATACTCCAAATATTGAAGTTGATAACCATATGCGCCCATCCTCCTCAAGGTAGGAAATGCGCCCATGATTCAAAGCAAGTTAGGAGAAAGTCAAAGTCAAAATTTTCATCCTTCATGAGGTGTGAAATGCGCCCAAGCCAGGGCATGCAAAGACAAAATGCTAAGCGTTGGAAGTTCATCCTCTAGCCTAGGCAAAATGCGCTCAAACATGAGGTAGAAAGTCAAGAGGTCAAAGATGTAAGATGTTAATTCCTCATCAAGTGAGAAATGTGCCCAAATGGTAAAGGTAAGGTGGTGACAAAAAAATGACTAAGGCGTTAGGAATCTGAATGGAAATATGCTAGGCGTTGGGTTTTAAAGAGACATTTATTCCTCATGAAAGGTAAAATGCGCCCAAGACATTCAAAAGAAAAAAATTTCTAAGTGAGTTGAAATAAAATTTCCTCACCACGGGCAGAATCAATTTTTTTTTCTAAGGCACAAAGAATTTCTTCCTTGGAAAATCGCGCCTAGACTTGGAAGTGTGGAATTTTTCAGAAGCACAAATGAAGTTGCCAGTGGAAAAGTCAGTGAGTGCCTGCTTCGCGAGGTGGATAAAATATTTTCAAGTCAGAGCAACAAGAAATGTTCACAGATGTGAAGAACGGGATTAAATTTGTTAAAAGTTATTTTTCCAAGGTTCAAAATTCAAGAAAAATTAAATGAACCTGTTCATTGTATACCCATGAATTCAACAAATTCTGAAGAAAATTTTCTTTTGGGTATTGAAGATCTCCGATGAGAAGTTGATTTTAAAGTCTTCCACGCTTCGCCGTAGCCTTCAAGATGGAGATTTTTGATGAGCACTTAAATAATGAATTTCCTAAGTAAAAGTTTGAAATTTTTTTCTAAGGCAAGGAAAGAAATGTTTGTGAAGATAAAATGCCTCGGCGGATGAATTTGAAGTTGGGTGCCTAGATAATTTTTGATCAAATTCCTGATGAAAGCATTTTTCTCGAGCCTGAGTCAGATGAAATATCAGAGTGAAGTGCGCCGAGCAGAATGCAAGATGGGTTGGAAATCTGGTTAAGGCATGAAGAATTTGAACGCAAAGTTGGCTAAGAAAAATGATGAACCCTTGGAGATCAAAACATAAAAATCTTGGTAAGTAAGTTGAGTTTATATTATGAAATGTTCTAATACTCTTCTCCTTGCTTGTTTTGCAGGAGGAACGTCGAGACCAAGCGGTGATGACTTAAGTGATGAAGAAAATAATCCAAGATGACATTTCAACCCGAAGGAAGAAAAGTTGCAAGAAAATGGCTAAGTGTTGAGACTTAGTGACGAGAAGAAATGTTTTCAAAACTCAAGATGGAGAAAAGAATGGAAGCTCGAGCAAAGTTGAAGAACAACGTCAAGAAGAAGATCAAGAGTAGTGTGAACGCATTTCAAAGTTGGAATCTTCTAGAAGGATGATGGACATTAATGGCTCATTTATTACCCCACCTCTTGGTGGCGGTTTTAGGGTGAATCTTGTTTAGGGCTGAGGTGGCACGATCCGGCCATCCATGGATCCGAGCCGTTGGACTTGGCCAGCTATAAAAGGGGCATCCCCCCTCATTTGTATCTAATTAGATCAGAGTTAGGATAGCAGAGAAGGAGTAGAGAGAAATTGATAGAGTAGAAAGTAGAATAGTTTGATAGTATAGTTTAGATTGAAAAGGAAGGAAAGTCTTCCCTTTGAATACTTTGTAAGAAGTTGTCATGAATGCTTTCATAATAAAAGAGTTCTTCATTGATGGTGATTTCTTCTTTGTTATGAGTAGTTGTCGAGGCTTCTTTGTCCTACCAATTCACGTAGCAACTTGAAATAGCTTAAAGTAAAGTAGATTTCATTTCATGCTAGTACTTAGTGATTGTGGAACGTGGTCTTCAATTTGAGCAAACTTCGTCTATCCATACCACTAGTGTGTTCGCTGATGGTGAATGCGCCTTGTGTGGTCAACTGGAATATCGTGTACTTAACTTTGGTCATGATTTGTATGCTTATATGTGTCGTTGTAGTGGTATTTTCATGCTAAGTTGTGATCTGAACACCTTGAGCTACTCCTCTGAAGATTGCATCGGTTCTGTGGAAGCTGTCCGAAGCGAGGCAAAGCAGAGCTTGGTTGAAGTTTGTAAGAATTGATCGCCATGTCCCACGCCTTAGAGTAGAAGATAAACTTCTTAGGCCCTACACTCATTTTAAATTCAGTTCATTTCTGGTTAGGGTTAGGAAACTTGTGCCCACTTGCCAAATCATTCGAATTACATGAAAGCCCTTAGTCCGCTGTTTGCTGTCAACTGTCGAACAATTGTGTAAGTCCCCTTGAAATACCAGCAAAATCACATCAAGCCAACTGAGACTATTTGCAGTGAAGGAACCTTGGAGTTAAATGTATGACCTATCTCGCAATCTTAGCATGCAGGAAACTTTGTTCAAGAGAGGATAGAGTAGTCGTTGGCGACTTTATTTTGTGTTGGTGTGGTCGCAAAAATCATGTCAACAAGATTCAATATATAAGTAAGTATAATGACAATAGTATTCACATACTAATCACAGTATATCGATTGTATACGTATATAAGTATATGCCTCTATGTACATGTATACGTATGTATACATATATCGATACATCCGTATGAGCATGTCCATTTACCATCATATGCGTGTATATATATGTACACATTCGATTCGCATATAACCATTCACAATTACCATTGTATTGATAAACATTTACGTGTGGTACATCTGTACATATGCATATATATATCGTTAGATCCCATCGACATCTATGTGCATATATATACATATACTCCACATACGTCTTTCTATCAATATAACTGTAATAATACAAGAAAGAACTCTAAAGCTCAAATAGATAAACATCACCTAATAATGCACTCTATAGTAAACACGACTCTACTAATGTAGACGCATCAACTAAGGATGACTTACCAACTTCCCACAAACTTCCTCAACTCAATTATTCTACTGTGGTGTGTATATGCTTAGATAGTTTTCGTTACCGGTTACCCGACCAAGTTCTTCTGCTGAGTGATACTTCCCCTCCGCTTGGAAGAATTTAACATATACCTTCAACCACTAACACATGACCACGACAGTCAAATGTTCACAAAATATGCAATATACGTAATACATCTCCAAAGGTAGAATATTAATTCAATAACCATTCATACACATATTTGCAGTACTTTTCACACAACATTAAATGAGATAACTTACATTCGTAATGCATTGATAACAAAGTGCAAGCACAGTTTATTCATCTCTAGATTTCACATTACATTCATATTTACCCTACATATTAATAGTAAATAGTAATTACACAATTGGGGTGTAAGATAATTATAGCTACATACATTAGATTCAAAACTAACAAGATATGAGTTATATAATGATTAAAATTTTCAGAGCCAAGGCCATTGCTTGGATGGGATTTGTTCAATTACTTGTAGTGAATTTGAAACAATATTTTCAATGCATATCAAAAAATAAACACTATTGGCATGACAAAATGAAGAGAAATTGTCATAAGAGAAACAAACCATGCTCAAATTCTTCAAGAAATCAGTAGCGGATAACATAAGTGACAAATATTCTTAGTATCTATATGCAAAATTAGTCCGTTTGTGTTGCAGTGGTGATTTAACTTGGCTATTATACAACTCATCGGGGTTCCCCTTTAGTGGAAGGCCAAGCCTAGCCATTTTCAAAGAAGACAAGGTAGGTTGTAAGTCTTGGGAGAATTTTGGCAAAATCACTAATCCTTAGATATTGGCATCTAAGAAGCACGTAAAAACAATAATTTTTAGACACCCTAAAGAGTTTCTTTCAAGAAAATACTCTATTTGTATGCTTCAAACATGTTGGGTAGATTGTCTCCCCTAACTTGATTTAAAATCTTTAGTGCAAGGACATTTTTCTTGTGCCAAGACAAAGCTAATAAATAAATGCCTTTTTGGCTGTTGAATATTACAAATGCACTAAGCTATTGAAGAACTCTTTTAGATACTGAAGACTTCTTTCAAAGAATTCTGTATTGCAATAATTTCTCGTAACATGCCCAATGGGTTTTCGGCAATTGATGGGGAATAATGACTTTTGTTACACCCCTATTGTATAGTTACTACTTACTATTACTGCATAGGGTAAAATGATTGTAATGAGAATTCTGAAGATGAATAAAATATATGCTGTTCCTTGTGATCAATACGAGTGTTTTTCACATTTGATGATTGTGTCATTTAATGTTACTTCAATTGATGTTATCCTTGGTGAAATATTGCATTTATTAGAATAGAAGGTTATTGAATTGTGATTATTCTAACTTCCGAGATGTTTATGTACACTGCTTATGTTATGAACATTTGACTGCTGTGAGCATGTGTCAGTGGATGCAGGTATATGAATCATTCCTCTAGGCAGAGGGGAAGTATCACTCGGGAGAAGAGCTTGGTCGGGTGACCAGTAAAGTAAACTATTTGAGCATACACACACCACCTTAGATTGAGTGAACTGAGTCAGTTTGTGTGGGTTGTAGGTAAGTCATCCATAGCTTGTATGTTTGCATTAGGAGTCTTGTTTACTTTTGCATGCATTTGTGAGTGATGTTTATCTATTTGGTTTCTGAGATTTGTCTTGTGATATTATGGTCATATGCATAGGTCAGATGTAGGTGGAAGTATGTCTATATGTATGTACACGCGTGTCAGGAGGATCTAATGACACGTATATGCATATGTATAGAGATACCACACTTACACACCTATCAATATGATGGTAACGTGAATGGATGTAAGTGAATCAGATGTGGACATATATAGATATGTATAGTATATACATGTATCCATATGTATATACATATCAATACAAACGTACGTTAGCAAATGGATATGCTCATATAGATGCATCGATATGGTATACATACACATACGTGTACATAGATATATATATGCACACAAAATCGAATTATTCAAATTTAATAAATGAGTCGATTTTGTATAACTTTGGGAAATTGAATTATTTCTGAAATTGCCTAAAAGAATCGATTTAATATTATCATTTAAACTTTGGCGTATGAAGGCCGATATAGTTTAATATGAAGGTATTAGAATTTGAATCACATATGGCTCTGGAAGAAATCGCGCATCATCTGTTAGTGAACATGCAGGGACAAATCCATGAAATGCGTCTAAATCTTTGACCAGGTTGAAATCTGAAGCTTGACCAAATTCAACGCAATAAATGAATTTCATCGACTCAACCGGAAAATAGTCGATGTTGTCTGTGTAAGTGAACTATGATTGACTTGTTCACAGATTATGAAAGTCCCGCCATCTCATGAGTTTGGCGCCACCTCTGAAACCATTTTTCTGTAGGTGTTCATTTGTGAATTTCGCCATGTGCTTGTGGAAACAGTCTTCATAATGTTGGCAAAAATGGAAGTCGATTCACCATGTTCATTGCTGAGTACGGGTTGGAATTGGCACCACCTTCAGGTTGAATATTTCAAATGGTAGTGGTGTCAATTCACATGCCATGGCTGTAGGAGTTTGGGAGAGCTGGGTTCTCTATAAATTGTACAGTTCAGTGATTGAATTCTATAGTCCTCTTGTCCTCCCATCATGAGAAAGTAGTTTGTCCATCCTGCCTTAAGACGAATGGGTTCATCGGTGGGGTTAGGTTCATTCGGGCCCCCTAAGGCGGCCATATGGTCGGTGCCAAAGGCACAACCTGCTAGCCCTTCGGGGAGGTAGATTCTATTCGTGGGAGGATAGCCTTGCCTCAGGTCGGTGGGGTTGGGCCGGATAGAGAGTAGAGCAGTTCGTTGGAACAGCCAACTCTCTTGTATCGTGCCATCATTTGGGTATCATTTTGTGCATTAGTATATGTTCATTCTTCACTTTTCTGAGTGAACAATATCTATAGCCAGTGTTCACATTTTTGAGATTTCATTATTACCTTGAGGGAGGCGTATGATACCAAAAGATTACGCCTTTGCTGGTTATTACTTCTGAGTTCTTACCAATTCATTATATCTGAATTTTGAGTGAGGGAAGAGTGGATTTGTGAGAAAGAGTTGACAGTTTCTGAAGTGCTGGGAATTACTGGATTGAGCTATAAGTGAAGGCTGCATTGTCAACACTTTTGGAAAAGGAAATATAGGCATGGGATATTTTCTACTATTTATTTGCAAGAATTATAATGTTGCTTCAATTGTATTTTCTGTCTGTGCATAGGAAGTGAATATGTTTGTCTTCTGAGAAAGGAAAAATGCTGCATTCTAAGCTATGTTATACAATGTTTGTAAGATCTCTATAATAGGAGAATGCTGATTGCATTAGTTATTTACTAGGGTTGTATGATTGCAAGAGTCACTTGAAGTTCAACTAGCTTAGTTATTTGTTTAACTCAGATAGGCTTGTGTTACTCCTAGGATAGAATTCCAGTATGGGAGGGAACTTGTGTACTTACATGCTAAGTAGATTCATTTCTAGTAGCTTAGTATGTTGTAGGTTAGTCTGGGATACGGATTATCCATTGAAGGACAATGCCTATGTGTAGTGTAAGATAGCCCTAAGTCAAATCATCCTTGAATAGTGTATGTGACAAATGACCCTCAGTAGAACATATTGAATGAAACACTTTGGCCAAAGTAGTGCCATGTACAACATCCACTTAGACTGTGAGATGCTTGAGACTACACTATTAGTTCATCATGATCCCGTATTACATACTAGTTTGAGAATGTTGTGTTACTAAAGGATCTAGTTATCTAGGACACAACACTATGCTCAGTTGGTTGTCGTTATCGGTTATTCTACCGATCTCTTCATTGAAGGGAAGGGCCATCTATTGAACGATAGATGTGTGGGGGACCGCATTAAGAGTCCGTGGTTGGTAGAAAAGCACCCGAGTGATGCTTCTCCTCCACAACAGGGGACTGAAGATCCAAGATTTGAAAGGACGGATTCTTGGACCTTCTTACTACTATTTGTTCAAAAGGTCCATGAGCTATGTATGTAATTGTATGCTTTCTTACTTTGATGTATATTTGAAATGAAAAGGAATACATGTTGAAATATGTTGTATCTTGTTTGGAAATTATCAATAAAAGAAATTTTTTATTGCAATGGCTTTATTACTCATTACCTTTACTTATTTGGTGTAAATTTAAGAAATTTTTACTTTATGAAAGGGTTAGGTCGTTACAACTTTCCCACCATTGACTAAGGTACCATTTGCACAACATCCATGGTGCCTTGAAATAACCATGGGGATATGTGGAAGTAAGGGTCGAACTCATCATTTTGAAGTACTTAGGAAATAATCTATGATATTACATACCCAAGCCTACTCTGACATACACTTTGAGCTTTGCCTGAAGAATCCTCCATAGCAATAATTTCTTGTGACATGCCGAATGGGTTTAGGGTGAGTTATGGGGAATTTTGAGTTTCCTACCATTGACTAAGGTACCATTTCCATGAAATCCTTGGTGCCTCAAAATGGCCATGGGAATATTGAATTCCTCATTGTGAAGTGCACAAGAAACAATCTATAATATAACAAATCCAAGCCTACTCTCACATACACTTGGAGCTCTACCTAATATTTACTCTAATTTTTTTTCTAATGGATTGAGCTCAAATGGTAAGAGCATGAGACTTTCAATGAGGAGCCACTAGGTTCAAATCCTTAGAATAATGAGAAAGTGTTGGAATTGGGTAAAGTACCATATCCAACTTGTTGCATATTGTGCACTCTAACAGACAAGGCCGAGTTTAGGGCTCAAATGAATTTGACTGAAGAGATCCCTCAGTTATGTCATCCAAGACAAAGGTCACCTTGAGGAGATCTTACTAATCTAAGAAACAAAATAATGTCTTGTGATGCATGGGCTCACATCAAGTCAAAATGCTCTACGTTTGTTACGACCCAATTCTGCGTAAATTAAAAACTTTCCAATTCTCACTTAAAACATGTAAAAGTAAAATATAACAAAGATAATACAATAAAATTTCTTCCTTTCTTTATTGATAAACACGTACAAGTTACAATATGTTTCCTCATGTTTTTCATTTTCATTGCAATTGAGTTAAAAAGTAATACTCACATAATTTCCCTCTAATGAAGTAAACTTTATTAATCCGTCCTACAAATCTTGCCTCTATCTCTGTAAACAAGCTATTGACCAACTTGATTAATTCATTCGTTCCTAGTAAATAAGTACCCGAAGAGAGATTCTAGATATCCTTTAACGTTATCACAGTGAGTAAGTCAAAATCAACTAAACCTTGCTTTTCACCAACGATCTATAACTGATCAATGCTACACTATATCTCAACTATCTCACACCTAAGTGGATGTCGTACCTTTCACTACTTTGGCCAAAGTATTCTCATTCAGTACTTCGAATGAAGATCATCTATCATATACACTACTCAGAGCCGATTTGACTTGAGGCTTCCTTACTCTACGCGTAGGTTTTATCCTTCATTGGGTAATCCGTCACCCCAGATATCCTACAATCATACAAACCTACTAGAAATGAGACAGTCTACAAGTGTCTTGTATCAACCCTCCTAATTAGGTAATCTTTATCCTAGGAGTACTTAGCTTGCCTCTGTTATCTTAATAACTTAAGCTAAAAGACCTTACTTGATTTTTCCTTCATTTCGTTCCTAGTAGATAATAAGTACTCCTACGTATTCTCCATATACAGTGATTATACACAATATGCAGAAGTCATTCAAAATGCAAATAAATTCCTCCCTTTTATCTTTTTCCGTTATTCCTCATAAATGTAAAATAAGTAAACTAAACCCTTAAGCTCTTTACTCATATAATCCCTTTTTCACAATCCTTTAATCATTGAAACCGTATATACTCTTCATATGGAGATCACACATATTTCATACCTTAATGCAAAACATACACTAATGCAAACAGGTATATGCTTCCGTAAACATGCATAACCATACCTTAAAGTAATTTACTTACATGATGCAACATAGTTCTATTTCTTTGTTTATCTTAACTGAAATATTGAACTCAATGCAATTTCCCTAACTATGCACATTCAGTAAACACACTTTTAGATTTAAGGAATACATTCAAGATTATGAAAGAAGAAACAGCATGCCTGGTTTATGTCATTCCCTTTAGAGGATGAACTTGATTACGTTTGCAGCACTTCAAGCCTCCAACAATTCTCAGACCAAACTCTAATTCCTTTTCCAAAAAGAACTTTTACTAAAGATATGTAGCTGAAGGTAAACACAGCTTTTCACTGTGAGCTCAGAAATTGTGATGTTAGTGGTCAGAAAATGACTTCCAGCCAATGATGAAGTTTGCTCTCAGAAATTATAAAATGCTCTTCAAGAATTAAAGGAATTCTCACTCTAAAAAAAGCTCAACTCGGATTGCTCAATGCGTCCTCACAATGAATGGAAGGCGTGTTTATTTATAATCCCGAATTGCAACAGTTTTCCACAATTTCGGGCATGCAAAATGACACCCAAGCTCCAATACTTGGTCAAACGTCACTTGGCGGATTTTTAAACCCTAAGTCATCATAATGGAAGGTGATTCGACTTCCTTTTAAGCCAGCAAAAGAAGAACTTTTCAACTCTCATGGCGGATTGACAGCTCAAGGCGTTTTCAGTTTTTTTTTAGGTTATATTGTTGCAATAAACCAGAAAGTTCGTTTCCAAACAAAAAGGTCAAGGTTCATATGATGCCACGTCGCCATTTTGAGCCATGAGATTAGCATTCGGGTTGTTATCTGGACCAGGTCACAGCTTACGCGCGAACCAGACGCGTTTTCTTTAAGCGCGTGACTTTTCCAGTTCGTTTTTATGAAAATGTATTTCATTTCGTTTTATTTTCACTTTCATAGTTTCGACATAGATTAAAACGAAATTTATATTTATTATTTGCCTTAAAGAGGTTGTTAAAAATGAAATCTTCAATTATTTTCCATTCGAAATTGCTCTTCACAGATTAATACATTATAAAGCCCAGGTTCGATACTCATTTTTATTCAAATATTTCCTTCTATAATGTATTGCGAATATTTCCTTCATGGAATAATATTTATTCTTTAAAACATTTGAAAATATTTCCCTTCATTTTAAATTTTAATTATATATAATTGTATATTTTATATACATATGTATTTTATTAAATATTAATATATCTTTATATATAAATGTATTTATATATAAGAGTATATTAATTTTAATATTATCACATATAATTTATAAAATATATAAATATATAATTATTTACACATTCCTTGTGTATTGATGTATATATTAACGATCATTTTATTAATATATATATTTTCACATAAAATATACGTAAATCTCCTAGGCAATATTAAATAATATAATTAATATCACTATTCATAGGTAATAGATAACGTGGGTACGTATATATATGTATATCACAATGCGTATTATACGTAGTGTACACGTAAATGTATGTATACCGTATCAACACGTACATATGGGCATATCCATCTGCCGATCATACGCATGTATTGACATGTATATACATACTCTCTTGACCTATTAACATATATCCATTCACGTTTTCCATATCATGGTCAAAGCACAGTAAGTCAGATGAATGAGTAATCATCACTTTTCAAAGCATAAAGAAGTAAACTTAACTCCAAGCCTAAGGATGACTTATCTAGACCAACATAACTGACTTGGTTTCTCAGAACCTATACTGACGTGTGTGTATGCTCATTTTGGTACTCGTTACTGCTTACCCGACCAAGTTCCTCCCCGAGTGATATCTCTCCTCTGTCCAGAGGATCAGTCTTCATACCTGCACACCATGACATGACATCGGCAGTCATATGCTCATAACAAAGCAGAATACATGAAACATTTCAAAAGTTAGATTATTCATAAATCAATAACCTTCTATTCTCCTTTATGCAGTATTTCACCAAGAATAAAATCAAATGAAACATCATTTATATTGTAAACAAGGTTCAAGCATCATTATTTCACCTCTAGAATTCACATTTACTCTATCTAGTGATTGTAAATTGTAACGTCACAATTTGGGATGTAACAACGTTACACCCAAATTGTTCATTTGATTTCTAGTATGCCTATTAATTTGCTTGCTACATTGTGGTTCTAGACCTTGGCATGACAACTTCTTGTCTCAATTGATGGTTGGAACCATAGTTGGAAGACTCGCCCCAAAAAACAACTCGCCAAGCCAAAAATTGGAGAGTTTTTAAAACTCGGCAAAAAACTCGGGAACTTAAAAAATTTCTTAAATTTCATTAAAAACACATTTTTTTTGCAAAATTCAATGACAAGATGAATCCAATGAGTCCATAAATGAGTACAAAAGTGTTTTCTATTAATTTTGATTCACTTTAATGGAAATTGATTATAAAATCGCATTCTCATTCGAAATCCTGATGGCTAAAAGCCTGAAAGTCTGATACATGAAAACGGTAAAACTAGAACTAGAAGCAAATACTAAATAGTAACTAAATACAACATGCTAGGATTTGCTCTTCCCTAGTCTAGCAGCAACTAGGGAAGGGGTGGGTCCTCTAGGCCTACCGCGTGTGCGTGGTGGCGGTGGCGGTGCTACTGTTGTTGGCTTCTTGGCTGGCATGGTATGTCCTCCAACCTTACATCTCTTGATGCACCCATATCCTCCATTGCTTGTCTCTCAAAGTCAAGGATCTCGTCCGTGGTAAACAATGGAGGCTGCTCATCTCGCCCTGTCCAATCACTATAAGGATCTATCTCATCTAAATCAATAGGATCCAATGATTTTTCTTCTACACAAAATGGCGTTTGAATCCGGTCTCCTCGATGGCAAATCGTTGGAAATGATGTTTCCTTGCTTGGGGGGGAGTTTTTAGCTCTCCACACAAACTCTCAAGTGTTTTTGAAATGAAATGAACATCAAAAAAGATGTTTTCAACTTTAAGTTCTATACAACTGAGTTTTTTTGTCGGACTTGCGAGTTTTTGGCGAGTACTCGCCAAAAAAACTCGGAAAACTCATCCAGAAAAACTTGAGAGTTAAACTCAAAAAAACTTGTTTGTAAAAAAACTTGTGAGTGTAATGTCCCCACCCTAGTTGTACTGGTTGTAGATGGGTTAGCGTATTACTTGGATCCTCATAGGCTAATATGTTTGGAGATAGGGTCTTAGTGGCAGGTAATGGAGGTTGATGTCATTCCATTTCTTCAGTTCAGTATTGGGGTCAGTTCCAGGCCTTTGCCGATTAGTGTTTGACTTAGTTTGAGGGACTTACTATTTATAGTAAGTCAATCTGGCAGTAATGCTATTTTTAGTCAGGGCACAGACACATGGGGGTTATATAGTGTTGACCCCAGCTTCAGACGACATGTCAAAATACTGAATATTGAGGGAGATATTAATATTTAAGTGGTTAAGTTATATTTAATTATTAAAAGGGATATTATAAAGTTATATTTTAACTTTATAAAAGTGAGCCACTTAAATTTAATAAAGTGAGATTAAATGGTAAATCAAAAAGGTACGCTCAAGTTGAGATGAATTATTTAAAAGGAGTATAAAGTATCTTAAATACATTTTAAATGTATTAAAAGATCTCATTGGAAATTGTGCCTCTTTGAGGAATTATAAGAAGCAAAGAGCAAGTCGACCTCTTTCATCTATTGAGCATTTGACATTGATTTCTTTTGGCTTCTTTGAAGTTTGTGCCTGAGACAAGGGTTTCAACATTTGTCCACCATTGGAGAACGACAATTCTTCAGTGTTCTGCAATCTTGACGCTGTGAAAGACTAGCTGAATCATTGCTACAGAGAGGGCTTCATCCTGGAGTCCATTTGTGCCTGCATCAAATTTACTTTTGAGTTTATTTGTAGGTTTCAATAAAGGAAGGGGGCTTATTAGTTGAGACGCCTTATTTCATTAGCTGTTGACACCAATAATAAGGCCGTACAGTTTTTGTTGCTAGCCGTACTATCACCATAGGGATACGTGCATGCTCCTGGTTGGGCGTATGAGCTACAGGTTGAAACGCCTCCCTTATTAGGCTTATTTCAGCATATTATGGGGCGGCTAGACTGGTATTACCATTTAGCACTCATTTAAAGGTGGAGAAATCATCATCTGGAGCAGATCGACTTGTTTCATCAGAAGATTCATTGCTGGTTATGATTTCCAGATTTTCAAATAAGGGTTTCCTTGCATGTTCAGGTATGCAACTTTGTTTATAAGCTATGTTTCTATCTTGTATTGACAATATATAAATATTTCATGTTGAACAAGAATCATTGCAGCATCTATATATTTCTATATATTTCTTGTTTAATCTTGCCTGGCAACATTTTATTTAAATGCTATAAATTCATGAAAACAACAAGAAAACACAAAAAAAGTGCATTCAACACCTAGAGGCAGAGTTGGAACCAACAGGGTTCTTCATAGCGAGTTTTCTGAAAGTCTTCCATCTATGGTTGGAACATTGCCTATTAGATATTGGTCCTAGATCGCCTCATTCACCAACACTAAGTCAAGGTATCTCACTCATGAAATTGTTTACCCATTAATCCTTCTGTCATGCCCCCAAAATCGTGACATTAAGATAACAAAAATATGTATTATTAATCATTCAATATCATAATGATTATAGTTATCAAAGATGATACTATAATTATAAATATTAAAATAATTAAGTATTATAATATTTATAATATAACAGATATTAAAATATATAAAATTAATATAAGACTTAAAACATAAAATAATATTATAAATTTTTTTTTTGCTCGGTAATAAGATTTTATATTATTCAAGAGTAAAAATAGAGTACATCATTATTTTCAGGAAAAACCATCTACCACCCAAAAAACTACCTACCACCCAAAAACTACCGACAAAGAGAACCGTTTTTTCAGGATTTAGCAAATAACATCCCTACCACCTTACGCTAAAACTTTGTTCATCTAAATTGTGCTAAAAAAAAGCCCAGAATTACAATCAAAACATTGTCATAAGAAGAAATCACCACCTTGCACTAAAGAAATATTTAACACTGCATCCCAAGCATGGTTAAACCCCCAAAATTCACCTGAGATAGACAGACCATCGTTGGGGTACCTTCACAAACTAGAAAGAAATGTTAACTGGCTCAGAGCGAGCTACCCGGATCCGGATCTCCCTCCAACACTCTCGTTGCCTTCCTCTTTCGAAGCCAAAGCTGTCGGCCTTCCATACTCTCTGCTTCTGCCTTAGCCTGAGCAAGCACTACTTCCGCCTCCAGCAATTGCACAAAGACCTTCAATGTCTCCCAACCATGTCTGGCCTCCTCTCTTCGATAGTCTTTGAATCTCCCTTCCGGCCACTGCACAAACGGAATGCATTTCTAAAACACTTTTCTAAAACATTTCATGATCAACATTTTCAATCCCTTCACTAACATCAAGGCCTTCACTCGGGATTGCCCACTCCAGAGTTAAATCCATTCCATCCAGAAAATCCTTGCGCACAATTGCTTCCATAACCCACTTCACCGTTTCCACTGTCTCCCCCAAGTCCAGACCCCACGCCATTATTAAGGAATAAATATCCATGTTTGTTTGGTACCTGTGTCTTAAATCCCCAAACACCTTATCCAAAATTAATTGCACACACTTCACCAACCTCTCATCATTGTACAAAAACATGCCTTTCAGTCTCCTTTCAATCACTTCGCCAAAGAATGGGCACAATTGCCTCCTTGTCAACAGTGTAAAATTCGCTTCCATTAACACCCTACAACAACAGTAATGCCACCCAACTTCACACCTTCTCACAATCTCTTTCTCCACGAATAGCTCAAAAGAAACATCGAGAAACGCAGGCAGACAAACTTTAAACACATTTAACATTGCATACTCAGCCAGTAATGCAGCTTGTACTGAGAGCGCCGCCACCCAACTCCACACCAATTTTCCAGTTACTTCATCCACTTTGATCGAATATTAACGCATGCACATTTAATGCTAAGTATTTACCACCTCTCAAAAAACCAACTCCTCTAGATCAACGTGCCGTAAATCTTCAGTCCTCATCTCACCTACCTCTCCAAAGGTTAGAGCCCATTTCGAAAGAGTGTTGGCTTCCACATTCCCAGCTCTTCGTACATGACCAACACGAAGGTCATCAAATGATGCTAATTCCTCCACAATTTTAGCAATTGTACTTTGAAGATGGCCATGCATCAATCTTCCCTTTCATCACCGCCTGAATGATTATGAGAGAGTCACCTTCTAAATGAATTTTCGAAGCCCCCAATTTCTTTCCAAATCTAATAGCCGTTAATCTTGCTAAGGCTTCAGCTACATTATTTATCCCAATCTCCAACTTCTTCGCCCCAAAGGCCAACACATTCCCTTTCCAATCATGAACAATGAAACCTGCTCTAGACGGTCTAGGGTTCCCTTTAGAGGCACCATCAAAATTTAATTTCCACCATCCCTCCATTGGTTTTTCCCAAACAACCTCCACTGGCACCTTTGAAGCTGGATTAACCCATCCATGCCCCTTAACATGCCTAAAATAATATTATAATTATTATTGAATATAAAATTATAAATAAACGATCATGATTATGATCAATATGATGCTTTAAAATAAAGGACATTACGAACGACTTATAATTATAATGTTCTAATATAAATTTAGGGGGCTTATAATAAATGTATGCTATCGGGTATATTTTTGTCATTGCTGCTTGAGTTCTTATTTGTCGGGCCTTTTACCAATCTATATTATTTCGTAGGACCTATTGTATTGAGTCTTACATGGTAGCGATTATAACTTTGCCGTTACGTCGACTACCCAGGCCACCTTCCTTGGTTACTATTGATTGTCGTTGAATAGATGAAGTCTAATGAGTGAATATTCAGTCCTAGTCAGCGCTAACTCTGGCAGTACCTTGCTCATTGACCATCATATCCATTCGACGATTCATATGATTGCCAATGGGTTGGGATTGAAGAAGGCGGAAAACACAGTACAAACATCGTATTAATCAATTGCCTGGGCATATCATGGTCGAGTCTTTATTCCAACATAATATCTATCAAAGCACAAGACTATCGAATCATTGCTTGGAGATTTAGAGGCACGATGATTTTCCATATAACAATTTCCTTCATCGCTAATGATGGTCCATTCCATAAAGACAAGATCAAATTCTTAAACTAAGAGCATGGATTAAAATTAGTTACAAAACCTCAATTAATGATATGATGAAGGGATGTCTCTATTCCAAGAGACACAATTGTTCTATACAAGCTTTAAGGGTATAAATAATAATGAGGAATGAAGAGAAGGGGATGGGCTCACATCAAGTCAATATGCTCTATGTTGCACCGAACCTGTTCATTTGATTTCTAGTACGCCTATTAATTTGCTTGCTACATTGTGGTTCTAGACCTTGGCATGACAACTTCTTGACTCAATTGATGGTTGGAACATTGCCCATTAGAGATTGGTCCTAGACCACCCCATTCACCAACACTAAGCCAAGGTCTCTCACTCATGAAATTGTCTATCCATTAATCCTTCCCAACCAAATCCTGTAGATCTTAAATCAACATGAAATAGCCAACTCTAAAGTTGTTCTATTAAAGGTTAATTGTGGATGGGTAATCTATGGCAAATGGTAGAGAATTACTAATGTTTCTTGAAGTTTTAGGGATGTGGGGTTAAGTTTTGGGGATGGATTTTGTCTTTATTCTAGATTTTGTAGATGGCAGGGGGATTATGGAGGGACAACTATTAAAATAATGTATAAAATTAATATTTGATCTTTTAGAAAATAAATAATTCAAAAATACCTAAAAATGATACAAATAAACCAAAATAAGCTGAAATTTTTATCCTTTAGTTGGCTATTTACTTTTTGTTTCATCCTATGTGTTTTCGTTTCTTGTCAGCCTTTCCCTAATATTTTCTCCCATCTCTATTTATTCTTGTTTAGTCTTGCAATTTTTCTAACATATTTTTCTCATCCTAATGAGGGATCATAATGTATGATCGGAAATGTCGATCATAAAAAATATTCTACATAGTTTAAATCCAAAAAATTTATCACAAAATTGAAAATAAATAGGGCCTGTGGAAACATCATATTTCTGAATAATCAAAGAGTTAAGTACAATACCAATTGTAATGAGCCAACTAGATCTGACTCAAAACCCCCAATTTCCTGCCCTAAATTTTCAGATTTTTAATTTAAAATAAAAACTTCTGTAGAATCTATTATGAAGATATGAAATTCCAGCACAATAATAAACTGCAAAAATAATCCAGCTTTTGCATTAATTCAGAAATAGTTGCAATAATACATCAGCTATGGCAACTTACAGATACAAATATTTTGTTGCAGCAATACAACAGCTACTGCAAATCTGACAAACCCTCAGAAATAGCTTAAATCTGAAGCACAAAGTGAGATATCTGAATAATATCTCCAACAGACAATGGGTTTCCGTTCATCGTCTCCAAGCTCGAGGGTTTCTGTCCTCAAACCCGCTGAAAAGACAAAGCTTCCCTGAATTCTCCAAGAGAATATATTAACCAAGCATAAAACCAAGCATGGTGTAATGTCCCCTTCCAGTTGACATCTCTCAGTGCTTAAGATTAGCCTATTATGTGACCCTCGTAGGCTGATAGGATGGATAGAGGGTCTTGTTAGAGCTTGGCTTGGCTTCGGTTGTCAGAATCTACCAGTTTGGCTTTCGTTCGGGGTCGTTTGGACATCTTTTGCTTGACTTGCTATTTTTAGTAAGTAAAGTCACTCAGCGGAGCACCCCTGCTATTTTTAGCAGTATGGTCTGGTCGTATGTAAATTCAATCACTTATTCTCCAGCTTCAGACGGTTCGTTAATCGGACTTATTTTGAGGAAGATATTAATATTTATCTGTCAAATTAAATATTAATTATGTTGAAGCTTATGTTATAAAGTTATAATATTATTTAATATTATAACTTAAGTGATTTTTAAAGGGGTCGACCATCATTAAGAAGTGGACCATTTTTAATTAATCTTTTTAATTAAAAGTGCGTTCGAGACTTTGGAAAAATTAAAAGAAAAGTTCGAACTTTATTTAAATGATGTTTTTTTTGAGAGAAGTCGACTTCTTGAAGAATATAAGGATTTCATTGGGAAAAGAGCTCATTATGTTATGAAATCAACTTTGATCAATTATTCTTCCAGAGAACGGAGCCAAGGGTTTCAGTTGTCTTTTTGGCATTGGAAAACGAGCCATCTTCAGTGTTGCAATTCAGAGGCTGTGAAATACCAGCTGATTTATTGCTTATCAGAGAGGTAGCTTCATTCAGAGGTTATCACAGAACTTATTCAGAGATTATATCTTCAGGATTTAGATCCGGAAATCATCAGACAGTCAGTTATTCAGGGGCGCCTAACTTGGCTTCACATCTGGCATCTTAACCAAGGCTGTACGGATTTCTTTTGGCTGCTGCTGGAGCTGTACTTTGCTGATGCTAGGGCCGTACCTGCAAGTACAGGCCGTACTTTTCCTCTAGGGAAAAACGCCTTCACTTTTTGCTTTGTGACTTCATCAAATGGGGCGCATATACCTCTAGGTTCGTTGGCAATCATCTGTCAGAGGGAGAAAGTGATTTTGTTGGTAGCCGTGCCATTTCTTCATCATTTCTGGCGGCTGCAATCAACAAAACCAGGTTTTGAATATTGTTGCTTTTTCAGTTTGCATGTTATCAGATCTTGTTTGTATTCAACATAGAAGATCAATAAATACTCTGGCATCTATATATCCAGTAGATACTATCATTTTCGGTATTGCAATATTTTATTTAATTTTTATAAGCATTTTCTTTCAAAGTCGCACTTCATCTGTTTATGCAAAAAAACACAAAAAAATCAAAACCATCAAAACAAGCAAAAAAAATTAGCAGTTTTAGAAACTCAGAGAACAGGGGTTTCTACAGTGGTATCAGAGCTAAATCCTGCCATCCTGAGGGTTTAGCATTCTTATGCAGCCACAAGAGGTTGGGCCTCACAGATATTACACTCGTAGGAGAGCCTTGATTGACAGGGAACAGGGATTGAACAGGCAATCGGGTAGCATGGCAGACAGAACAGATATTCCTCGAAACCCTAGGGATCAGGATGATGCAGAAGTTCTACACACTCTTGGAGATTTACGGACAGGTCAACAACAGGTAACTGATGTACTACAACAGTTGACAGTGCGATCCAGAGGATAGTACGAGGAGACCACGTCCGACGAAAGAGAGGATGCTGTGAATGTCCCTGCCTGTGCTGTATTGGCCTATAGACCCGTAGGCTAGTTGGAAGGTAAAATTAGGGTTTCCTATTTTGAAGGATGTTCTGGCTCGGAGTTGATTGTTTCAATAGCGATTCTTTCTGGGTTTTCAGAGAGCTTCGCAATGGTATGTTCTTCTTGGCATTCTGAGCATCTTCAGGAATTTACTATTTTTAGTAAATTCTATTTCTGGCAGTTTTACAGTTGGGTTCGGCATGGTTGACTTCCTACTTTAGTTTGATCAGTTGGCTTGCTCATTTATGGCTTCGGGGCACAATTGGAGAGATAAGTTGAGCTATTTAATTAAAAGTCACGTTTTAATGTTATATTTTAACGTTGATCCCCTTGGCCTAGTCTATTGACTTCATGTTGTTTTGAAAAGTGGTCTTTTGAGGGTGGCGCCTTCATTAAAGATTATTTTATATTTATTAAGGTCAAATTAAGCCTTAAGTGGGACGCATTGATTTAAGTGACGAATTTAATTAAAAGAAGTCAAATTGAAGATGTGAAGAAAATTTTAAGTGACGAATTTAATTAAAAGAAGTCAAATTGATTTAAGTGACTCTTAAGAGAAGGTTAGGGTTTCGAGAAGAGTTAACTGAAAATTATAAAAGGAAGACTTTGATCCTCAATTCAGCATCTTTTGTCTACAGTATTGTTATGCTGCCGGTTTGGCTCTGGAATTGCTTTGAGGAATGAAGGCCTCCTAGCTCGGGCATTGCTTCTTGCTTGCAACACGACAACTAGTGATGAAATAGTCTAGATTGTGAGTTTGCATTGAGTTGTGTGCATTGTAATCAGCTTGTGGCTGTCTAGATCAGATTCTTGCATATTAGATAATTTCTAGAGTTGCATTTTAGCTACAGCAGATTTGTGTTTTTATTCATAAATCAAAAAATACAAAAATATTTGTTCTGGGTATTGCATAATCATTTCTGTCTAGGCAAGGTGCCCATTTGTGCCAGGTTGTAGATTTTTTAGAGAAGCATCTGATTTTATAAAGAGAAATCGCCCCTGTGCTGGGCCGTACCATCTGCTGTGCCTTGGGAATTGTGCATTAAATAATGTTTGCATTTTAAGTCTGTTTTTTGCTATTAGTTTGAGCGCCTCCATAATAGTAGTGTTTTGTATTCAATATCATGCCATTTGAGTAAGTAGGGAGTGAGATTCGAGCTATTCAAGGAATCTCTATGTTGCTGGTTATATGTTGAAAAGTGCAGGTCTGTCATAACAGTTTTGAGAAATCTGCATCTTCCTTATTGGATGGGTGTTGGGAGTTCCTTAAAGGCTATGCGGAAGCTTCATTGTTGATTGCCCAAGTTTGAAAGAGAGGTTGGTCTGTTTAGTGCCATTTCAGTTCTAAGCTCTATTTCTCAGCAAAAGAAATTCACTAATATTGTTGTAACTCTATTTATATGCTGATTCACATTGTTAGCAAGATATCATCTTTCATATTGTAAGCTGGCAGTAGTACTGACAGCAATTTAGAATCTTGCTTTATCAATTTGTCATGCTCAACTCTACTTTCAATATTTGCTATTGAATTTCTTTTATCTCCGCCCTATGGTAGCTACTTTCCCACTCCGGGTTAGAAAGCACATTCTGGGTGTCGAGTACTTTCAAGCATTATAGTCATTTCTTTCAAGCATTGTAATTTCTGTTATCTTCGCCATATGGTCGCCTCATTTCTGTATTGGATTGAGTAGCACATACTTGGTGTCGAGTGTGCTTTCAGTACATTAGATTCTAGGGATCCTCTGACCACATGCTTGTCGTTCGCCGACGCATCTTGGTTAGAGTTCTTGCATAAGCAATTTGATTAAGATCCTCTGACCAATGCTCACACCTTGCCCATATCGGGATCCTGGTGTACATCCTGGTTAGAATTGCTTCAGCAACGTTTTGGTTTAGCTGCTAACCTTAACGGGTGCATTGGTTTGTAATTTGTAATTCGAAAACAAAAAAAATTTTGGCTCGGATTATTTCATGCAGGTTCATGGAGAGCACCTAGGACTATTTCACGTACAGCAGACAGGCCAACCCGGCCTACTTTTGTGAGACAGGAGCCTGATGAGGCTGTTGCAGGTGAGGAGCCTGAAGGGATGTTCGCTGATACTCTTATGGCAGCGAACGATGAGTGGGAGTTACTGACACCAGAGGTCAGAGAGAGGATTACTTTTGATAGATTTATCACACAGAGGAGAGAACATCACAGGAATCGCTAGGATTGGAGGCCTAGACATAATAATAATGATCTGAAGCATGCCACAAACAGACTCACTCTACCTATGTTTGATGGTAGTGGCAAGGTCACAGCACAGGTTTGGATCAGTAAGCTTGATACTTTCCTCACACTGCGTCCCATGACTGAGGAGGATGCTATCAGATATGCTACATTGCATCTTTAGGGGGCAGCTTATAACTGGTGGCATCATGGGATGGTGACACTTCAGCATGATCGTATCACCACATACCAGGAGTTCGTAGACAGGTTGGTGGAACGATTCGACAAGAAGGTTCCTGAATCTTATTTCAGAGGTTTGGCCCAGTTGCGACAGGTTGGGAGTTTGGAGTCCTACATAGGAGATTTCCAGCAATTGTTAGTAATGGTTCCCAATATATCAGAGAGGCGTCTAGTTGTGCTTTTCATGGAGGGAGTGTTGGAACCATTGAGAGGTTGGATCAAAGCATTTTATCCTGCTTTGTTATAGGAAGCTATGAAGAAGGCACGCAGTATGGAATTTGCAGCCCCATCTAGCAAATTCAACTCTAAAAATACTTCTTCATTTAGGGACAATAAAGGATTCAATAAAAACAAGGAGAAATCAGATTTTAAGAGTGACTCAAAGGGAAAATCAGCAGCACCCTTGGATCGTGAGACTCTTAATGATTTGCGCAGGAAGAAGCTTTGCTTCTACTGCAAGGGTCCCTACGGCGCTAACCATGATTGTCCTTTGCGGCCTAAGGGCAAGGCCAATAGAGTTATGTGGGCCTATTATGAGGATTCGGAATTTGAGAATTCCGAACAGCAGGAGAGTTCTGAGGGGTCAGACTCGGGGGCTTCAGAGCCTAAGGCAAAGACAGAGTAAGAGCTCCAAATCCAGGAGGCACGGTTGTCTAGCATTCAGCAGGAGGGATCTTTTAGACTTCGTGGAGTTTTGGCGGGTCAAAAGGTTATCACCCTTCTAGATACAGGAGCCACTCACAATTTTATTGATGCTAGATTTGTGGAGAAGCGTGGACTCATAACCGAGGAGTTTGAGGGCATTCGGGTTAAGGTGGCTGATGGTTACACTCTTAGATGTGACCGTATGATTAAGGATCTCCCTTTGCGCTTGAATAACTATGAATTCAAGGCTGATTATTACGTAGTTAACATGGGAGATATTGATTTAATCTTAGGCATGAAGTGGCTTCATTCCCTTGAAGTCACATTTAAGTCTCAAAGACATGGAATTAGGTTTGATGTGGATGGGAAAGACCCATGTGTCGAAGGCCATTAAAGAGCCGATGTCAGGACCATTTCTTTCCGTCGGATGGAGAGACTTATACGTCATGACATGGTTGAGTGGGCTGTCGAGTGCACTTTGACACCTATACAGGAGGGACAACATAAGGCCGAGTATCATCCTGAAATTCAGCAGTTGAGAGTTAAGCATGGGAAGGTTTTCAGTGACATTCCACCACGGGGAGACCTCAGACCGAGGGGTATTGGCATCATAGAGGCTTGAGGAGGCTAAGCCCCGTCATGATTACTCCTTACAGGCATCCAAAGCGGCTTAAGGATGAGATAGAAAAGACTATCAAGGAGTTGCTTGCTATGGGTCACATTCGACCAAGTAAATCACCATTTGCTTCTTCAGTGGTTCTAGTGAAGAAGAAAGATGGTACACTTTGTATGTGCATTGATTACAGAGTCTTGAATAAGAGGACCATCAAAAACAAGTACCCCATACCTCGTATAGATGAGCTTATTGATGAGCTCCATGGTGCACAATTATTTTTCGAATGAGCTTGGTCGGAGGATATCACCCGGATTAGAGTCAAAGTGGCCCGGGGACATTGAGAGGCTGCTTTTCGGTTGTCATTGTGGAGGACACTTTGAGTTTGTGGTTGTATGCCATTTGGGCCTAACCAACTCTCAACAACATTTGATCCACCATAGACTAGGACCTTCCACTCACTTCTGAGGAGATATGTATTTGTCTTCTTCGATGATATTCTGATCTACAGCAGGACTTGGCAGGAGCATTTGGCTCATCTGGATGCAGTACTCAGTATTTTGGAGAGGGAGTCCTTGTACGCCAAGGAATCCAAATGTGATTTGGGGATGACTGAGTTATTATACTTAGGCCATATCATCAGTGCAGAGGGAGTGCAGATGGATCCTGAGAAGATCCGTGCTATCATGGATTGGCCTACTCCTACGAACCTTACACAGCTGCGAGGATTTCTCGGTCTATGTGGTTTTTATCGCAGATTTGTTAATGGTTATTCACGCCATGCAACACCTATGACGGATTTGTTGAAAAAGGGTGCATTCTGTTGGACTCCTGAGGCACAAGAGTGTTTTGCGAGGTTCAAGGAGCTGATGACTACGTGTCCAGTGTTAGCACTGCCAGATTTTACGAAGCCTTTTGAGCTTCAGTGTGATGCTTCTGGTGAGGGCATTGGAGCGGTGCTTATGCAGGACAAGCATCCGATTGTTTATGAGAGCCGAAAACTCAGAGGACCCGAGAGGCTTTACAACATTTATGATAAGGAGATGCAGGCCATAATGCATGCTTTGGCCAAATTCCGGCAATATCTCGTGGGTAGCAAGTTTTGTATAAAAACTGATCACAATAGCTTGAGGCATTTCCTGGGGCAGCGAGATTTAAATGACCGCCAACAGAAGTGGGTGAGTAAGTTACAGGCATATGACTTTGATATCACCTACATCAAAGGCACCCAAAATGTTGTGGCTGATGCTCTCTCACGCCGGCCTTATCTGAGTTCTATGGTACACATTTTAGAGGACTGGAGGCATTTGATTGTGGCAGAGTATGCCAAGGATACTTGGGCATCTGGTTTTGTTGAGGGATCGATGGTAGACACCAGGTACACACTTGTGAATGACTTGATCATTTAGAAGAACAGGATTTTCTTGATCCCAGGATCTGAGATGAAGAACACCATTATGCGAGCCTTTCATGATGTACCCACAGCAGGACATCCCGGGTATTTTAAAACATACAGACAGATTCGGGAAAGGTTTACATGGAAGGGGCTTAAGGCAGATGTTCTTCAGTATGTGCGTGAGTGCCCTGTTTGTCGGCAGAACAAGCAGGAGAACACGTATCCGACAGGATTGTTGCAGCCACTTCCGATTCCTGATAGGAAGTGGGAATGCCTGTCGATGGATTTTATTACGGGCTTGCCCAAAGCCCAGGGACGGGATTGTATATATGTAGTTGTGGATCAGTGCTTGCTCTTTGATCCACCACTTACGGCTCTCACGGGGGCCAGGAGAGATGTCTTCTTCCAGTAGAGGGTTTCCAGGTTATGGGTTGCACCGGAGCATAGTTAAGCGGCGAGGGATAGTGGGATAAAATTCCACTTACGGCGGAGGTGTTCGGACTTTGTGGGGCCGAGCCACGTGGAAACACCCGATTACCGCCGGGCCGATGGTCCGGTGGAAATAGTGAACAAATGGGTGGAAGGTTACCTCAGGAATTACATTGCAGTGCAGCAAAAGGTGTGGGTCAAGTGGATATATTTATGCGAGTATTGTTACAATACTACTTTTCACATGACCATTCAGATGTCCCCCTTCATGGCGTTGTATGGTTATGAGGCACCTAGTTTTCTGGATTTGCTACTGAGTGATAGTAGAGTGCCTAGTGCTGGAGATTTATTGCAGGGGAGTCAGGACACTATGAGGGCTCTTAAGGAAAATATTGCTAATGCACAGAATCAGCAGAAGCAGTATGTAGATCAAAAGAGGACAGAGAGATCTTTTGAGGTGGGAGACATGGTATATCTTATGCTGCAGCCCTACAGATGATCTCTTAGGAGTGGTTCGGAAGAAGCTTAATGCGGTATTATAGGTTCACTTTGATTCTAGGCGTGTTGGGAAGGTGGCTTATGAGCTAGAGCTTCCAGCGGATAGTAAGGTCCACAATGTTTTTCATGTGTCACGTCTCAAGAAGGCGTTAGGACATCGTGTGGTACCTTCAGCAGTATTACCTCCCCTTGAATGTGAGGGAAAGTTGATCTTAGTCACTGAGTGATCACGGAATATTAGAAGTATCTGGTGAAGTGGAGAGATTTACCAGTGGAGGATGCTACGTGGGAGAGTGAGGAGATTTTGTAGCATCCTGAATTGAGATTGCTTGAGGACAAGCAAGTTCAGGAGGGGCGGACTGTAATGTCCCCTTTCAGTTGACATCTCGGTGCTTAAGATTAGCTATTATGTGACCCTAGGTAAGGTGATGGGATGGATAGAGGGTCTTGTTAAGAGCTTGGCAACCCCGTTTGCAGAGTCTACCGGTTTGGCTAGTTTGGGGTCCGAACGGACATCTTTTGCTTGACTTGCTATTTTTAGTAAGTAAAGTCACTCAGCGGAGCACCCCTGCTATTTTTAGCAGTATGGTCTGGTCGTATGCAAATTCAATCACTTATTCTCCAGCTTCAGACGGTTTGTTAATCAGACTTATTTTGAGGAAGATATTAATATTTATCTGTCAAATTAAATATTAATTATGTTGAAGCTTATGTTATAAAGTTATAATATTATTTAATATTATAACTTAAGTGATTTTTAAAGGGGTCGACCATCATTAAGAAGTGGACCATTTTTAATTAATCTTTTTAATTAAAAGTGCGTTCGAGACTTTGGAAAAATTAAAAGAAAAGTTCAAACTTTATTTAAATGATGTTTTTTTTGAGAGAAGTCGACTTCTTGAAGAATATAAGGATTTCATTGGGAAAAGAGCTCATTATGTTATGAAATCGACTTTGATCAATTATTCTTCCAGAGAATGGAGCAAAGGGTTTCATTTGTCTTTTTGGCATTGGAAAACGAGCCATCTTCAGTGTTGCAGTTCAGAGGCTGTGAAATACCAGCTGATTTATTGCTTATCAGAGAGGTAGCTTCATTCAGAGGTTATCACAGAACTTATTCAGAGATTATATCTTCAGGATTTAGATCCGGAAATCATTAGACAATCAGTTATTCAGGGGCGCCTAACTTGGCTTCGCATCTGGCATCTTAACCAAGGCTGTACGAATTTCTTTTGGCTGCTGCTAGAGCCGTACTTTGCTGATGCTAGGGCCGTACCTGCAAGTACAGGCCGTACTTTTCCTCTAGGGCAAAACGCCTTCACTTTTTGCTTTGTGACTTCATCAAATGGGGTGCATATACCTCTGGGTTCGTTGGCAATCATCTGTCAGAGGGAGAAAGTGATTTTTTTGGTTGCCGTGCCATTTCTTCATCATTTCTGGCGGCTGCAATCAGCAATACCAGGTTTTGAATATTGTTGCTTTTTCAATTTGCATGTTATCAGATCTTGTTTGTATTCAACATAGAAGATCAATAAATACTCTGGCATTTATATATCCAGTAGATACTATCATTTTCGGTATTGCAATATTTTATTTAATTTTTATAAGCATTTTCTTTCAAAGTCGCACTTCATCTGTTTATGCAAAAAAACACAAAAAAATCAAAACCATCAAAACAAGCAAAAAAAATTAGCAGTTTCAGAAACTAAGAGAACAGGGGTTTCTACACATGGCTGAAAGTGAGCCTTTGCAACCCATTTATAAGCTTCTCATAAGAGCTCATTCACACTTTTGACCAATGTGGGATAAAATATAAACTTCCTTTTTTCCTTTTTGATGTCTCATGTATTTTAAAATAAGGGGCCCCTTTTAGTATTTATTTTCCCACTTAACTTTAGACTCACATTAGTAAAGTCAAATAATTGGATTTAACTTTATAATTTGAACTTTATTAATGTGGAGACGAATTAAACCAATGGAACTAAAATCATCTGGCGTTAATAACCAACTTTCCATTGAAAAGACATTGTTACTAGAGATCATGGCCCACCTGATGAATTACTAATAATAGCATTAATGACTTACTAAAAATAGTAAGTATACCAAAACTGCCTCCAGATAGCCCAGATTGACCTGCAACGAAAATCGTGTAGGCCAAAAATCCTCAAGATTCCTTAAAAGCCCTAGTTAGCCTACAGAACCAAGGAGAAATAGGCTAACGACAACATCATACAATGCAGGCTAGAAAAGGGGACATTATAGTCCTCCCTTCCCAAAATTGCTTGTCCTAAAGCAATTCCAATGCTACCCCAAGATCTCAATGCTAAACCAAACTGAAACTGAGTATGATCCCAGGGTCCCAAGTCAACCTAGGAGATCGATAGCAACAACAGCTGAAAGCACTACTCTGTTGGATGCCAACATAAGAGTCCTCCTGATAACAACTAGTAATTAGAGCAATCAAATACTGCACCATCTCTGTCAACTCCTTAGGTAATTGCTCTCCAAAAAGACTAAACTGGAACACCATGGGAGTAAACCCTAGTAAACTGACATTGGCTTCCTCATCCTCAACTGTTGAACTGGAAACCCAAGTGATTCCAGGATTCCAAATCAACCTCAAAAAGGAACCACCATGCTGACACTGTGCCACACTAATATAATCATAAACTGAAACTCTGTTATCATGTGCAAGCCTATCACTCGTGAATGTACCTGAATCTCTTATGTAATTAAGCATACTCAATATGAAATGAGGAATAGTTTTCAGCGTATCTCCAAATGTAATCACACACATCTCTTCACAATTTTCAGCAGCAACAAGTCCGAAAAACTGATTTATACTCACTTCCCGAATATCTTTGCTCTCATGGTCTATTAAATTCTCATCAACATCCAATTCCCAAGGGCTGTGGAGATCATTATGTGCACTCAAGTCTATACAACTAGTTGTTAACATCACTACATGATCTGAAAATTCAATGACTAGCATCATAGGAGAACTTTTATTCATTGAAATGTAAGATGGAGGCCAAAGAACCAAATCTGAAAATTCATTCCCAATTGGATGTAGGTTGCTAGAATAGGGTTCATGCAACAAATATAATGCTTTCTTATTGGTTAGAGAGAGAGTGCTATCATTTGCTAACCATTTAACTGTCAACTCTTCAATGCTATGACTTCCATGTTCATTCAAACGTCTAGGTACATCCATGCAAACAAGAACTTTGTATACCTTATGCTCCTTCTTAATGCCAATCTTCAAATAACAAGGGAAGTTCAAACCTTGTGAGAAACTTGAAACAATGAAGACATCCTCCTTCAACGAATCAACATTTGATACAAATTCTTTCATAGAATCTTCATAGCATTCAATCAATTCTTCTCCAGACTTCGGTTGCTCATCAATGGTGGTTGTCCTTTCTAATGTGTCTGTCATAAGAAACTGATTTTCTGATTGAGATTGTGCCAAACTCAGCTCTAAGTTAAGCTTGCCAATCTGATTTTCTGCTTTTTGTAGAGCCTCTTGAGTAGCTCCCAAGGTATCCTTAGAATCCACAAGCTCATAGGTGAGACTGTCAACTACTTCTTCTTTGATTACCTGCAAGTTAGCTTGAGAAGATTCTTCTTTACCCCTTTTTTCTCTATTGTCAAGTTGTCCCCTCCAAAGGTGACCTTCAACCAACTTGTGCATGTCATCAAAATGTGTTAACGCTGCAACTATCTTATCTTCATTTACTTTTAGTTTGTTCTTCAATTTATGTTGCTTAACAAGCTTATGAATGACAATAGATTCATATGACGGAGTAACTGAATTACTCTGAAGGACTTGGCTCTCACAGAAGACTTCTTCTACGATATCTTCTTTGCACTCTTGCTGATTTAGTGCTAAGGCAGCGTTAGAACTAATCGTAAAATAACCATCATTACCATGTGGAGAAAATGGGGCAGCAATAACATTACTCATAGGATCATCAAAAGAAGCCATTACCTTTCTCGATTTGTCAAACATAATCTCCAAATTACCTACAAAGAAACTTGTGTAACCTTTACCTGAAGCCACAATTGATTTGATATTTTGGGATCTATCCTCTTCATTGCCGGTCCAAACTTCTTTGGCTGACTTATCTTTCTTACTAAGCCCACAATCGTGATCAGCTGTCCAAGACCCCTGACATGTGAAACAAATCTGCTCTCTCCTCATTTGGTTTTTGCTCTTCCTTGGAGATCCTGAAGCCTGTAAACCCAACGAAGTTAGCTCCCCTTTAGTGAATAGCTCCTTGAACTTCTCAACTTTACGCTCAACACATCTTTTGGAGAACTCGTAAGTAATGGGTGATATAGCCTGCTCCTTCCTCCAAATGGCCAACAAGTCTAATCGCAACCAGTTGCAGATATCATCATCCTCATCTAAGATTAAAGACATAATAGTTTGCATACGAGACCTCACAATGTTTGGATGATGTTTTCTAATTTTAGTTAGGAAGCATTGAAACATTTGTAGAATTAATTTATCACATTTGAGGTCCAACATAATGATAAATGGTTTGGTCTTGGCCATAATTTCTAAAATCTTAGCCCTCTTACCAAAAGAAGGGGCTTTGATTTCGTGTAACCCATGCAGGCTCTCTACAATCAGCTGTAGAACCTTCTTCAATATGCCATCATTATAAGGTGCTACAGGAGCTGTTATTCTTATGATTTCACTGTGACAAGAAGCAACTGCAAGTCTCACTTCTTCACAAGGATGTTCCAATAACCTATCCTGGACCAAAGCGAGCATTGAGGGCTGCAAAGCCCAATTCAGAAGTCTCCAATCACACTGGTCTACTTTGGGAAAATGTGAATCTAATTCCTCCAACTTAGAGAGGACACCATCAGAAAATTTCATGGACCCCAATTGTAAGCCAATTACATAGAGCCAATTCCCTACATCCTTTTCTTTCTGCAAGTCCCTTAGCTTTTTACCATTGAATGTATCATTGAATTCTTTTGAGAAAATGACACTTTTCAGTTTTTCCATTGTCGTCATTTTTTATTTACTGGACCCTTGAAAAAGCCTTATTAAATGTGCCCTTGAATGACTGATTTTATGAAGATAGGAATTTTTTCAAACAGTTTTCTTGCAGCTTTCTTCTAGCTGGAAAATGATATGTCTTTGTCCTTTTCTCTTATGATGATGAAAGTATGCATGAAAGACTTTATCTTAAAATGCTACTTTGACTGAAAAGGGAAATGAATACAATGCAAGAATGTTTCTGATGTTTCAACTATTAGATGACAAAAAACTCATTCAAGCATGCAGCTACAACAATACGTCATTTCCACAAACACTTTGTAGACAGTCTTCAAACTTCATATATTGCAACTCAAGACAAAATACAACATTTGCTAATTGAATTTTAATGCAATATGACAAGTAGCTCAATGCCACTTCTGGTTATCAGGTGTGAACTACAGATTGCAGTGTGAACAAAGACTACACAAGCAATGCATTATAAGAAGAACCTGATAACTTCTGCCTGAGGTCGTCTGTAATAATTAAATCGACTTGAATATGCCTCTTTATCTCCTATTTTGTCTTTATCGAAAACCGGCGGGTTGGAATATCCACTTTCGCGTCGCCTTCTTTAGGTAGCGGCTGCCGGCCTAAACTCGGGTGATTTCCGTGCGATGCGGCTAAAGACAAATATTCTTCGGTGCCATTTTGTACGGTTCGCGCATTTCAAACCATGACTTTAATTTTTGTTTTGTGATTTGTTTTTGTCCTGGGTATAATGCTTTCTAGCCTCTGAATGGATAGATCGATAATATTCTTCAGCTGCCCAAGATGGCTGGCGGATGTTGATGTGACTTTTGAGGAATCCGTTGAAGCAGCGGTTCGATTTCTGCGGCCATTATCTCAAAGTGTTAAGCACTTTATGGGCGAAAAACCTCAATATTCAATTTGGTATTTTGGCGGTGCCCGTCTTCTCCTAAATCCCAAGGTTAGATCACCTTTGTCCGATTTGGGGAGCCCACGAAAAAAACAAATTGTTTTAAAGGTGTCATTAGCCAAGTAATTTCAATCGCCAAATAGAAATTGTGCCTCTTGCACAATGGAGGCCACAAATTATTTAATCATGAAGTCGTCCTACCTGCAAAGTTGTGATTCCAAGCAAGCTAGTTAAAAGCTCTTGATAGGTCTCAATGATGTGCCAAGATAAGGCGATTCTTCTTTGGTCTTATCTTCCAATATCGCTCCCTAGTATAAGCAGGACCCGATGAAGGAATTCTTCCGTCTTGAAAATAAGTCCCCTCAGATTCGCATATACTTGCTGTCAAATAATCGTTCCTCTTATACATCATTTGATTCCAACAACACTTTAAAGGACCCAATTCTTTTAATTGATGACTTCTTTGGATTTCTGAAGGCAGGGCCCCAAAGGCCCGGGTTTGTCTTTATAACGATTGCTGGATATGCCAGTAGAAAAGAATGCGATTATTTCCAAAATCGAATACTGCCTAGAAAACTCTGTCTTATATCGAATCACCTATTTTGACTTCCAGTGGGAAGTCTTCCTGCGATTTGTAAATATAGTCTCCAAATATTAATTTGTATGAAAGCACCCAAGCAAAGAGGACCTGATAAAGTGCCTTTCCAATTCGATTTTGAGCTTCAATCTTTTGTCTTCATTTGACTCTGACAATTTTGTCTTTTCCAGCAAAGAGTTAACTTTTCTAAAGTCGTCTATTTGCCTTAAGAATATATTCAACGTGCCAAATCGTCTTTACTAAGTTCGCTGGATCTTTTCTTTTTTTTGTGTTTCCTCTATCTGTTTGTAGCGACACTTTTATTTTTTTATTTCTCCATGATTACTTCTTATGTTTGGCGGAAGATGTAAAATGGTCGATAATCTCCTTAGAGCCAAGCAGCTCTCTGTAATTGTCTTTATTCTTCGATCACAACACTGATATTTTCTCCAAATCGATCCCACAGTGATGCCAGACCAATGACTGAAAATGTATTTTTCAACATATGTAAATAACCTTCTTAGATTTGGCCGAAGGCCATTAAATCTGATAAATCTCTCGCTTAAGCACAAATGGAAGACTAAAGTATCTTCCTCTCAACTGCAACCTTGGATTCTTTATATAAATTTGCAAAAATGATGTTCCCCAACAGGCTGGCAGGATCCAAGCTCTGATGCCACTGTAATGAGCCAACTAGATCTGACTCAAAACCCCCAATTTCCTGCCCAAAATTTTCAGATTTTTAAATTAAAATAAAAACTTGCGTAGAATCTATTATGAAGATATGAAATTCCAGCACAATAATAAACTGCAAAAATAATCTAGCTTTTGCATTAATTCAGAAATAGTTGCAATAATACATCAGCTATGGTAACTTATAGATACAAATATTTTGTTGCAGCAATACAACAGCTATTGCAAATCTGACAAACCCTCAGAAATAGCTTGAATTTGAAGCACAAAGTGAGATATCTGAATAATGTCGAGCAGACCGTGGTTTCAAGTCGCATTGAAGCACCGGGGTTCATTATAAACCAGTTGATTAACCGAAGCTGTGGATTATATCCAAGAATATATTAACCAAGCATAAAACCAAGCATGGCTGAAAGTGAGCCCTTGCAACCCATTTATAAGCTTCTCATAAGAGCTCTGTTGGCATAACAACTAACACCTCTAGAGTGCAAGTTGGTACAAACAACTATGCACACTACGCAATAAGTGCTCTTCAAATTAGGAGGGGAAGCTCCCTCGTTGTGTTGACAAAAGTACTTGAAAAGAAAAGTAAACTAAACTATATCCTGTCTTTTTGTCTCAGCTGTAAGAGGCACAAGGTTTAAGAAAAACTCTATACGTTGCAGCTAAGTATTTTCTGGTTTCAAAAGACTTAACTACAACACTCAATACTAAGTAACTTAACTATCCAATCCCCTCAAGAACTCAGAGCATAAGGAAACGGAGCGGGAATGATTATATGACGATAAGCCGGGTACAAACTCACAACGTGAAGGGAAGGTGGCACAACTATCTGCTTGTCTGAATAGGCTTATTGGAAATGAAAACACACGATAAACTGAGTACAAATTCTCAACTTGAAGGCAAGGTGGCACAACTATCAGCTCAATCTGAATAAGTTTATTATTCACACACATCACACGATAACCAAATACAAATTCTCAACTTGAAGGCAAGGTGGCACATCTATCAGAAACCAATGCGGGCAGGTTTATTTGGGGCACGAACATGAAGGAATGTAGCTAGGACAATAAATTGCATAGGAAAGACATGCATACAATTCCCTACGATCAAGCTAGCCACTATATCTACAGAAGCCAAAGCAAGAATTCATGCTTGGTAGACCCAGAGTGGCACCAAATTCATCCATGACTGGTAAAATCCTGTGAGAGCGGATACAAAGCGAGAGCAGTATTGGGGAGGGCAGGGTAGGCTGGCATATGTTTTCCTCTTGTGCAAAAAGTTGGCAGTGGAATGCAATAATATAGCGATACTCTGCAGGCAAGGTGGGCTGGCATGTATGCTATCACGAAAGTTATGTACGTGAGGCAGCTCTTCCATTTTATGAATAACCGAAGGTGGTAACCCTAAAATGCACCCAGCGGTCCTTCTGATCTTGCAATGCATGCAAGATTTATTGCCTAAGCCTAATGGTAAACTATGCCGGGTGGTGGAAAGCTGCCATCGGTTAATGATACAAGAATTAATTAAGAATGGACCAATGTGCAAAGCATGTGCGTCCTTAAAGCAAGTTAACTGGAACACTACCATCAGTTAGCGTAAACCCTAAATACAACTCCAAATGAATAAAGCTAATCCTAGAATAGACATGCATGAGATGAGACAACAAGTTAACTTGAAAAGGTAACACCAAGTTTAACTCCTGTGTTTAATGTCTATTCTGAGAGGTGGGAACTGAAGTCTACTGTCCGTGATCTCGAGCAACCAATCCCTCAACGAGGTTGTTAACTGCATCAACATCTGAATTATCACAATTCTGTGCTTATTGTTAGCAACTTAAGGCAATCTTGGCAATCTTTGCACACTCAAACTAGCATTTTACTGACTCGTAACTTTGGCGGCTCCGTAACTGAAATGATTGCCACTATCTCTTCTGCAGCTTGATGACCCTGATGCTTTTCCTTAATGAAAGAGTGTTGCATGATGAAATTGCAAAGTTTGATTGCGCACACTCTGGTTGTGAGTAATGCAAATGAACTTGCTATACACGCAAAATTCCAACGATATCAACTCTCTAAACCAGACTTGGAAGACAATCAGCTATACGAGGCATGCAACCGTATGGATTTGAGTGACTACGCCTGTCAACCCTTTGAATGCACTTGATACAAATCGGTCTCAGCTTTTCTTATGCAATCATGAATTAAGACCAATTTGATCTTGAATTCAGTCTGCGTGTACTGCACTTTGAAAAACTTGCCTATTGACTGTGAACATGGCTATATTCTGACAAGTTTTCTGGAAAGCTAAAATACGCCTAGCGAGCTAAAACCATAGCCTATCAGGAGGCATTTTCTGAAAAATCTGAGATATAGGGACATGGGAAAATATTCTAGAAGACGGCGGGAGGTGACGTTCTTGAGAAATTTGATACCGACCATCGCGAGGTACAATTGAAAATTAGAGCCTCGGTGCTGCGGGTTAAAATTCATTCGGCACATGGTTTGAATTGAGGGAAGGTGCTCTCGAATCGGATAGATCAAACTTGCCAAAATTTGCCAATTTTAGGAACATGCGAATTGAAATCTGAGAGAATTTTGAGAATCAGAGAGGGGAAAAGACGTTTTTTCTATGTTATATTAAAATCGCCTCCTGTTCTTCAAATTTGTTGATGATTGTGAACTTGCACCTGGAAAAAAGGAATTATTTGATGCTTCTGATTTGATTGCTGATGATAAATTCGCCCCAATCTGGAAAATTCGCCTCCGCGCTTGAAGAACTACGAATTTTGCTCAAGCTGAATGAATGTTTAATGATGGCGACATGAATAAATAGAGAAAATTCGCACCGTAATGCTAACTGCAATATTTAAAAACCTCGACTGAAATAGAAAGCTTCTGATTGGACCCCCCTAGTTCGAACTGAGATTGACTTGAAGTCCAGAATAAAAATAATAATAAAAATATTTATCATGCAATTTGAAAATCCAACACAAAGAGGCGCCAATTTAAGAAAATCGCCATTTAATGCTCAAATATGCAAAAATAAATATTTAATATTATTTTAATCAGTTGACAAACCACGTTGAGCTCTTGGACTCATCCGACGAACTTCACTGATTTCAAAAAGTCCTGATTTGTCCTCATAGGCGTCCATTTGCTCAAGATATTACGTTTTTTATTAACTTCCTATTTTGTAGCTGACTACAAAGTTATAATTGGCCATATTCAACACTGATTTTTCAGGTGACCGGGTGATGTTGAGATTGAGCAGGAATATTCAATGTGAACCCTGCAAAGCAAGGAAGAAATGCCTGCTGGGAGTCATCATTGCAAAATCCATCATTTAACACCTCAAAAAATTAGGCGCCTTTGATTAAATTGATTTTCAGACATCAGACTTAGCCATTTCTCCATACTGCCATCTGGCGCTTCAAATGACTGTTGACGATGAACGGTGAACCCAACTGACTGGATGATAGGCTCATTGCGTGACTAGAAGTATTCTGCATCCAACGACTGTACGCAAGGCACTTGAAAGCTGTATTAAGGACCCCAAAAGCAAGGGCGCCCCTGGCTTGAAAAGGCTCAAACACCATTTTGATAAAAGTACAACACTCAACCATATGCCCTTCTTTGACCTCTAATATCAAGAGCTGGGGTGACCTGATTCGTGCATCGTCTGTCTCAACGTGTAGCCAGAAGGACCTACGAGAGATGACTCTGGAGGTGACGAAGCAAGAAAACTGCTTCTAAGACCTCAAAGAGAAAGGCGCCTTTCCCAAGATGGAATATACGACCAGACTTGGCCATTTTCTGAGCTATCTTCGTTTTTCAGTATTTCGTAAAGACCTTGCACGTATGAGCGTATGCCAAATCTCGGAGGCTGACGGCTGGGCTCGTTGGATAGTTGGAGTAATTGCACACAAGTCCTGTGAAGACTTCGAAAGCAAATAACCCCATCTGACAGGCCTAAAGGCTGGGCGCCCCTGGCCTACAGAGGCTACAGTGAATTTCATGTTTCTCCACCCGTTGATTTACGTGCCTGGTAGAATCTTTGCCACGATCTCTCAAAATATCGGATTGATTGGTTGACTGGTGCGTTGCGAAACCGGACTAGAGTAGCATAGATGTCAGGAAGACCTCATATGCAATCTCAACCATCTCAGGAGCCATCTTGAAGGGCGCCCCTGAGCTACAGGGGTGCAATTTCATCATTAAAGGAAGTTTCTGTGATGTGAAGTCTCCTTGTAACCTCATCTTCTAACCTTGACTGCCGAAGCTCTGGGTCTCGGATGTCTGCATTCGATAACTCGTCGGATAGCCAAACTAGCTGTGAAGAGATTAGATGCATTAACAGGCAGGAATGCCAAGATCTAGCCCCTCTTTAAGAAGGGTGCCCCTGAGCTACAGGGGTGCAAAAGTTGAAAAGTGACAAGCTTTTGCAATCTTCAATCTTCTAAACCTCAACTTCTGACGTCAGTTACCGGAGCTGTAGACCTCAGATAACCTTGTAGGATAGTTCATCGGATAACTGGGCTGATTCTGAAGAGATTGATTGCGTTTATGAGCACATGTCACAAAATTTGGGCCTTCAAAAAGAAGGGCGCTCCTGGGCTACAGGGGCGCAATTTTGCTTTTGCCTGAGAAATCCTCATAAATTGATCACTGAAATCTTCGTCTTGGTCACTTAAATGACCATGCAAAGGTATAATTGTCGTTGTGAAATGCTCCTCCATCGTGAAATGCCTCGTTCTGAGCCTCCGATTTAGGGTCTGATCAACAGGTACTGCTTTAGACTGACACAACACTGACCAAACTCCATGCTTGATATTGCCCAAAAAACTGTATTTCACATCATTTTAGCAAGGTTTAGACTTTTTTAAGCAAAATGCCTTGATGAAGCAAAAAAATTGGCTTGGGTACAACAAGCTCATTCACACTTTTGACCAATGTGGGATAAAATATAAACTTCCTTTTTGCCGTTTTGATGTCTCATGTATTTTAAAATAAGGGGCCCCTTTTACTATTCATTTTCCCACTTAACTTTAGACTCACATTAGTAAAGTCAAATAATTGGATTTAACTTTATAATTTGAACTTTATTAATGTGAAGACGAATTAAACCAATGGAACTGAAATCATCTGGCGTTAATAACCAACTTTCCATTGAAAAGGCACTGTTACCGGAGATCATGGCCCACTTGATGAATTACTATTAATAGCATTAATGACTTACTAAAAATAGTAAGTATACCAAAACTGCCTCCAGATAGCCCAGATTGACCAACAACGAAAATTGCATAGGCCAAAAATCCTCAAGATTCCTTAAAAGCCCTGGTTAGCCTACAGAACCAAGGGGAAATAGGCTAACGACAACATCATACAATGCGGGCTAGAAAAGGGGAGATTACACCAATGCATTGATTTTATAATCCATTGGATAGACCAATAATCATAGACATAATATGAACGTGATTTATATTGAGAGATGCCAAGAAAAGAAATTTTGCATCATGCATAGGACATAGGCTTATTGAGAAATAACTTTAGGATTCAAAGCCATCATGCAATTCATATCTCAGAAATTCTTCCTCTTCCCTCTTCTCCTTTCTTCCTTTTTGATGAACGCAAAACATCAACTTAAATGATTTTTTGGTAGGGGGCCCTCTTTTATAGGGATACATTTGTTTTATAATGTTTCTAATTTTATTGGTTGTGATTGTTTATGTGTTTGATGTGGGCAATGCCTTAAAATCTTGGGGAAGGCCAGGGGATGCCAAGAAATCCCTCAAAAGGGGGGATGGGGAGGGGATACTCCTATTTTAGAAGATTTCTAGGGAACATTCCAAAAAAATTCGAAAAAAGGGAGATGGGGCTGGGATGCCCCCTCCAAATCCCTAGGTCCCTCAGATGTTTGGGACATCACTTGGATCTTAGGGACTTGTTCCCATGAAACAATGAGAATTAGATGAAATGGAGAAGAAATGACAAAGTAAGATTCAATGAAAGAACAAAAGGAACTAGTGATTCCTCTTACAAAAAAAGCAATAAAGATGCTCTGATTTGTGACAATAAAGATGCTCTGATTTGTGACAGCCTTAAATTCTTTGACTAAATCCCCTTAAAATAACCTACATATAATTTTGTATGCAACTTTTGGAGTAACCATGTAATGTCCCCAATTTAGCCTTACACTCTTCATTTGGATTTAGCCTATTTCCAGAAACTCGTAGGCTAAGCAGAAATGGAAATTAGGGTTTCCACTTTTACAGGCGGTTTTTAAGGCTTGTATGCGAGAGTTTCTAATGCATGTCTGGTGGAGCTTTCTGGGTTTTTGGAGAGCTTCAGGATGAGGTAACATGCATGACAAGATAATGACATGCATTTCTGGCGGATTCTTTGGTAGTTTGGAGGCTTGCATGTTGGTGTTTTACAGTTTGGATTCTGGATTCCTTTTGGGTTTTTAGAGAGCTTCGCGGTGATGTGACATGCAACTGAAACAAAGGACTTTTCCGAACTTACTATTTTTAGTAAGTCACGACAACTGCTCGATTTGTGGTCAAAATGAGTTTGGAACAACTTACTATTTTTAGCAGTATGCTATTTTTAGTAAGTGCTATTTTTGGCAGTAGTTCAATAGTTTAGTGCAGTGGCTATTTTTGGCAGGTTAGTTTATTCAATTTGGTCTCCAACATTTGAGGTGATTATTTTGGCAAGTTGATATTTGATGAAATAACATTTTAAGTGAAATGTTTGGCCAAGGCATGGAGGACAACTTTGGAGAAATATTTAAGTCAAATTATAATGTATTTCACTTAATTGCTTGGACACCTAGCTTGGAGAATATAATTGCTCTTTTATAAGGTGTTGGGTGAAAATTATGTAATCAACTTTCGACAGATTACACAACTTGGACTTCAGCCACAGCTATGTGAGATATGAATCTCTCCTCTCGGAAAGGGGAGGCGCCCTTCTTACTGCTAAGAGAAACAATAGTAAATCCCGCACAAGTAATTACAAAATGTACACCACGAAATTCACTTGAATTAAGGGGTGTGTTACATTCATCCTTCTCTCTTTTGGAGAAGATGTTTACAATGCTTCACGTGTTGGAAGTTAAATTCTTGATAAGCTGAAGCGAACAACTAGCGATGAAATGCCAATATCTCTATCTACCGTCCAAAGCTGAAATGAGAGAGATACCAGTAATTAACAACAAACAAAATAAATTAAAAGGAAAGCTCACGAAAGGCACAAAGTCGTTCCGTGGCTTTATCAATGTTGGATCTGCATAAATGTACCGTTTGCTACGTTAGAAGCACAAAGTCTTCTTAGACGCAACAATTCTTCAAACAGCATGAACGATTACAAGCACAAAGTCTTGTAGATCATCCAACAAAAGTGTTAATAGCACGAACGATTACAAGCACAAAGTCTTGTAGATCCTTCGACAAAGTATCCAAGAGAATGAATAATTATAAGCACAAAGTCTTATAGATTATCCAACAAGAACATGCAAGAGTATAAATGATTATAAGCGCAAAGTCTTATAGATCAATCAACCAATGATAAACAAAATAACAATGCAATCTAAATAATAGATGTAACACAAAGTTTACATCAACCACTTAGAGTCTTCGGATTCACCGAGACTAATCACTACCAAAATCAAATCAACTTACAAAAGTATCGAATCCAACGCAAAGTTTGGCTTGCAATCCTTTTCTTTATTGATTGAATCTCATTCACAAAGCATGAACGCAAAGTTTCACAAATTTGCTTACAAAAGGGCAGCACTTCGTTGCAAAAGGCTAAAAGATGAATTACAATGAAAATCCCTCACATTATATAGAAAGAGGGATGAGCAAAAGAAGGAAAGAGATTGAAAATCCCGAGTTAGGTGGTGATTTTTAGGAAATCTCACTAACTTTTGACCAAAGTCAAAGTGTAATTTGTTTTTTGAAATATTACATCTTTGGACTTGGTGTAATTACAATTTACAAATGACGATGAAAAGTAATAGAAATATTTACAAGATGCATAAAGGGATGCAGGAAATGTCTAACAACGGAGAATAGGGGCCTTCGTCTCTTTGCATTGGTGGCGGAAGTCTTCAAATTTCCTCCTAGTCTCTGCCACGGGCTATCTCATCTACGGACCAGCGGTGTAATCCACAATGGTGTGAATTCACCAAGTGATGCGATCTCATGGCCGGATGGTGAACCTTTTGCACAATCAAGATCGTCTTCAGCTTGTCAATGTGAGCCTTGTATCACAAATGATGTTATTGAGGCTTACGACATCAATCAAATTCATGATGGCTTCCTTGAAGATCGGGGATATTTCTGTGGCCGGTAGGAAGATACGATTGTCCTCAAGAAGTTGACCAGGCAACTCTCTGATACTTTTGTCAAGAATGTTGCGGTGCCCGTCGACATCTTCCTGTACTTGGTGAAGATCTTCAATGAGAGATTGAACCACTTGAATCCTGTGTTTTAGTGATTCTTTTACCTCTACAAACTTTTCTTTGTTGGGAATTACCCCAACCTCCACCAATTTGCTGAGCTTTACCTGTTTCATTTCCAACCATGACAACAGGCATTTTTCCATGTCTCTGCGCTCCTGGGAAAGTACGCTCTTTTCTTTATCAAGCTCTGTGGTGAGCTTGGCCAACATGGTGGTTTTCTCATCCGCAGCCAAAATTATCTGAGATCCGTGTTCGATGATCTTTTCAACAAAGTCATACAACACTCTACCTTTGGAGGCGAATTTCTCAGCTTTCTTAACAGTTGGGTCTTCAATACCTGCTTGTCGTGATTTATTGCTTGGAGAGCAGGCAAGTCTCTTCTTGATGGCATAATGCTTTCACGCCCCTCTGTTTGTACATGTTCTGAATTATCAACTTTGTCCGACCTTCTGCCAAGATATCCAAAGTGACTTGCGCATCGGCTTTTGCACTTTCGTTGGTAACCTTGCCAAGCTAGACCTTTGTCACTGTGTAGTCCTCCATATTGACATCACCTTCTTGATTCGGTGGTATGCCAATTTCAGCATACTTATGGCCAGCCTTATCAACATTCAGCCTCGAGTATACTTTTGCCTTCTTCTTCCCTTTAGCCTTTGGAAGAACTCTCTTCAAGGTCGAGCTCCTCTGGAGAAATCATTTGCTTTTTACGCTTCGACACTTGAGATATTAGCCAAGGAGGAAGAAAAGAAGTGTGAACTTCTGGATTTACTGTCAAGTTAGTCGCCATTGCCACCTCTAAAGTTATTGTCACATTTGAACTCACCATTGGTATCGTGACAATTGGAGAAGTGTTTGTCATCATCGCTCCTGTAGTTGACACATTGAGCTGATCACGCATTGAATCATTCATGAAACGATTGAATTCATTCTCGGAAGTGATATCATACGTTGGCGAAGACAAGCTAGGAATGGATGATGGTGGGCTTGACAGTATATCAACCGTATGGATGCTTGTCACTGAAGGAGTATCAAGCTGGGTTGATGCTGCAGGGATAGGGGATATCTCGGCTGCGGGGAATGCTTGTGGTAGGAATAGGTGACGAAGGAACAGGAGGTGGAGGAGTTCTTGACTCAAGAGGGGTATGAGGAACGTTTGAAGTCACGGGCGATGATGTTCTGTGGATTTCCTCAACTACATTCTCGGGAGGAGAAGTAGTTATTTCTTCATCATGCTCGGGTTCCTGTTGATCACCCTCTTGTCTCTCCGATTCTGGCTCACCTTCAAAGTCACCTTCAGATCCTTCTTCAGAATCTTCATCAGAATCTTGTCCGCTTTTAGAAACCTCTTCGGCATCGGAGTCTGCTTCTGCTGAATCTTCATCTTCAGCGGATTGGTCGCTTGAAGTATCTTCTTCATCGGAATCTATCTCCTCTGAGATGGGCTTTTTACCCTTAGAGCGAGATGGATGAGATTCCGTCTTCTCTGTCTCTTGGACAGCCTGGGTATCCTTCTTACCAACAGTGAACTTGATCCTAGGGCCTCTCCGTGAAGAAGTGGGAACGGCCGCTGATTTGTTTTTGTCGCGGAGTTCTTGCTGTTGGCGTGCTTCTGCCTCAGACTCTTCTCCTTCCGAGTCTGTCCTGAAACTTTTCATTGTATGACCATGTTTGTGTAACCATTCTTCTGTGTTGGCTAGAATTGGTCTCAGCCTTTCTCTCATGCTGGTGACCTCTTTTCTAGACCACTGTATTGCAGGCAACGGCCTCTTAGCAACGCCTTGCTCATCATAGACAGCGTTCATGATATCACCTGGATCCTCAAAATCCTCTGGTAGGTCAGCGATACCAATATCTCTGATTTGTTGAACTGTCAATCTGCAATAGTCCATTTTGCGAATGGCTTCTTCATCTCGCAATCCGCCCGGATGTCTTCAAAAGCGGTACACGTATTTGGTGACCTTTTGCAACTTCTTCGACATCTCGTCGAGTCAAAATCAAACCTATACACGTAGGTTTTGATGGTCATGATCTGCATCTGCATAGAGCCGGACTTAGCTTTTTAATGCCCGGTTTGGATGAGTATATACTGCCCGATGGTCGATTAGGAACTGAATCAGCTTGTAGTTTGCTTCTTCGTTCTTTAAATGCTTGACATTAGGTACATGCGCATGTTTCCATGAGAACCCACTTATCCAGAAGGATAGCATTAGTAACATGTAAAGGGACAACCGATTGCCAACAACCTACTCTCAAGTAAATTAAGCGTTGGGAATTGGAGAAAAATACATCCAACTTTACTTACCACCTTATAAGCCTCATCAGACACTCTTCTTCTTTCCAAAGCTGGATCAAAGTTGAAGAGTAAGGGCGCAAAGAAAGCATCAGTGACCCGTCTGAAATGATGAAAACTCTCCTTTAGCTCCAATTGATAGAAATATCTGTACACAGGCACCATCATCCGATTCCCTTTTGTAGATAGACCTGAGAATTGTCTCATCACAGCTGCTGCGTACACCAGGTAAGAAGTCATGTAGAATTCAATGTAGAAGGAGCATTATCATGCTTTCTGCATCATCTGATTTGTTTACCCCAGTCAATATGCACCTTCTGCCTCCTTATGATCCTGATGTACTCATACATCCAATCGTGAAAGGTGGATGATTCCGGCAAACCCTTCACTCTGCTCAGAAACGTGATCATATCCTTGACGTCATCTTTGAAGTCACTTCTCAGGAGTCCTTTCGGCCATCTAGAAACAGACGATCTAGGCTTTTTGAGCCATTGAGTATTTATCAACTGTTTGGCTTTATTGGGATCAGCATCGAAAATCTCCTGTGCTTTTGATATAGAAATGTCAATATATTTGTCCATGTGAGGAACCTTGAAGACAATGTCAAAGAAATCGGGGTCGAGTCTCAGAATCTCGTGCCCGGAAGAGTCGATCACACTTCTGCTTTCTCGGATGTAATGAGACGCAACTTGAAGAACAAACTCAGTATTGTGCGCAGCTGTGGGGAACATCGCCACCAAGTGGAGATTGCTGTGTACGATTGCTCTCATTGAATCAGGGAGAGGCTTCGTCTCTGTCAACTTTGCGAAGTCAACCAAGTCTTGATGGCCAACTTCTGTATCCTTTATTTCTTCAACTTTCGAAAGCACCATAGTTGGCGGATAGACACCTTGATATTTGTACTTCATCTTGCTTCTTGCTTTCGAAGAAGAAGGAGGCTTCGTAGCAGTCATCAAAAGAAACTGGAACACTGAGCACTCTTGACTTGACGATCTCTGAGAGTAGACTGCAACCGGTCTAGCCAGAACAAACACCAATTGTTAGGGAACATAGGAAAGCGTGAAATGAGTACGAGGGTGGAAAAGCATGGAGCGGATGGCGAGGCACGCAAAACGATGCATGAATGCAGAAAAATGAGGCTCTAGAGCGCACTGGTCAAAAATGAAGTTCGTTTGGAAGGAATTGGAAAAAGTCAGAAAAAAGTGTAAGGGCGCTAAAATTCAGCGCCCTTACATTCTGAGAAAAATTGCTTTTGGTGTAAGGGCGCTAAATTTTAGCGCCCTTACACTTTTCCAGTGTTAGGCAAATTTCTGACATTCTCAACATGTCATTTGAGAGAGAGATGACTTTGATGCAAGGGCGCTAAATTTTAGCGCCCTTACATCTTACAGTGTTAGGCAGTTTTGAGGTATCTTCAAAATGTCATAGCGCGGAAATTTAGCGCTTTTGCAATTCTGGCGATTCTTGAAGATGTAAATGCAATGAGGAATGGCGAAGGCGCTCAAGCTTCAGCAAAGGCAATGTTTGGTTAACTTTGAAATGTCATTCGAAACCATCTCCATTCTATTACATTTTCATTCAAAGGTCAAAGGAATTCTTTTTCACAATGGCGAATCTTTCCAATGTTTACCAAAACGGATGAAGAACTTCTAACAAAGATACCTCAACACAAGCATGGCGGGTGGATAGAAATTCTCAAGTGATATTGCGCGCAGAGGAGAAAGGTAGGAAGAAACGCGTATGAAGGAGAAGAAAGACGTATGAAAGTGTTACACCCCGATTGTATAGCTACTATTTATAGGATGTACATTGTAAATGTTGAATCTTTCTGTTGAATAAATTGAATTGTTCTTGTGATCAATTGGATGTATCCTAAATGATTGTCTCTTTATCTGATGCTTCTATTGATGTAAATCTTGAATGAAATTAGCATATTGAGTTATGAAATAATGTTGTTCTAACTTTCTACGATGCTTAATGTATATTACTTTGGTCTTGAGCAAATAACTTCCGCTACCATTTCATGATTTGCAGGAAACAGGTTTGTACCTCGAGACAGAGGAGAGATATCACTCGGGGAAGAACTTGGTCGGGTAAACAGTAATGGATACCAACTGGACATACACACACAAGCCTTAGAACTGAGTAAGCTAAGTCATTGTTTTGGTTAAAGGTAAGTCATCCGTAGGCTTGTCTCGTATCATTAGGAGTCGTGTCTTCTTCTGAATGTGTAAACAAGTGATGCTTGCCAGTATAACCTTATAAATGATAAGTTCTGGTTAGAGGTGGATATGTGTATTTGTACATACGAATACGACATGTACAAGTACCCATAAGTACATTCATGTCGATACAAACGTATTAAGCAGATGGATATGCCATACGTATGTGTCGATATAAATGTATTTATGGATACTTATACATATAGTATATATACAGATATATATACAAGTATACATACCCACGGCTAACGAGATAAATGAATTATATATTGTAATGATATCTTGCCTCTGAAATTATACGAATACATATATATTAATTTACATGTTTAACGTATAATGTAAATGAATATATATGTATTAATATAATGTTAAGTATTTCAATATATTTAATATTATATTAAAATATTGATATAATATAGTTTAAAATGTATATAATATTATTTAAATTGATAATTTAAATAATTATGCATAAACTATATTATGTAAGTATTTTAATATAATAAACAAATATATTTAAATAAAAGATTTGTCAAAATCAAATGAAATAAAAGTTAAAACATTGTAAAGCACGAATACAAATCTGGGAAGAAATTAAAAATCGCGGATTTCATAAAAATCACGAATTGATAAGAAAACGCGGATTTTTCTAAATGTATTCGTTGAAGTGTTAATCTTCAAATATGAGCCTGCATATATGCGCCATTTTACTTTGAAAACTCTATTAAAATATTAAAGTTTTACCAAAGCGAAATAAAGAAGAAAAACGCGAAAATGCAGAAGGGAAAATGAAAAACACGCAGGTAACCCGCGCGACTAGGGCCAGACGTCTGAAAATGGCCGATTCATCTCTTGCTTGGTGAATAAGAATGAAATCTGTACGCCATTTGAGCAAGGAAGAAGTCAGAAATGAAACTTGGCATTTAACCTAACTGTAAAAACGCGCCAGTTGAAAGTTGTCACAGTTTTAACAGCCTGAAACAAATTCGAATTAAAATGAACTTCTTGCTGTCAAACATGGAGGTCGAAACCCTCACCAATTTGATACACGTTTTTAGTTTGAAATATTCTTCAACCTGCTGGCAGTCCTGGCGCCATAGAAGGTGGAAAACAGTTTTAAAATTAACCTATAAATATATCTGCGTTTTGGCATTCTTAGGCACACGAATTTACTATCAAGTTCTTGAGCATTTCATAGCAAAAGGGAGAATTCGCCATAGTAGAGAAATTGTGAAGTATTTTGTTAAGGAAAGGTGTTTTCTGATCAAAAGAGCAGAAGTTGAATTTGCTGGTTAAAAAAATAAGCTTTGAATAAAAGAGGAGTAATTGGGAATTACACTGTTACTGTGTTGAGCTTTTGGTTTCAAGAATCGAAGCTGAAAGTGGTCTGAGTAAAGGCAAGCGAAAGGGCTGTTTTCTAATCTTGCGGAAGCTAAACAGGCATGCTAAACTCTTACTTTTCATATTTTGCTACTATTTTAGAGTAATCTGATAGGTCTCTAAATTGTTGTCTTGACTGGAAAGAAAAGAGTATGATTGTCTTAAGAATGAATTTAAAAAGAATAACAGTATCTTAATCATTATCATAAATATAGTCTTTCATGGCTTTTGTTGTTAATGATGTTCGTATTTCATTAGTTAATGAAAGAAATCTGCATTGTGATTATATGGCTCTATATAATGAGCATATGCTTGTGTTTAAATATTAGATACTAGGGTTGAGTCAAGAATATTTGCAAGATATACTCTACAACTTAATACAAACAACTTAATTAAGTTATTGTATCCCTAGGATGAATATATCCTGAATTAGGGCGTCTGTTGTAGTATCTTGTTTAATAGATTCATCATTCCAGTAGAAAAATGTTGTAGGAAGTCTAGGGTACGGACTACCCCGATAGACCAACCTACGCGTAGAATTAAGATAGCCTTAAGTCAAGTTGAACCTGGCTAGTGAATGTGACGTATGACCTATGTTCTTCGTTGAACGTAAACACTTTGGCCAAAGTAGTGTAAGGAACCATTTAGTTGTTGTACTACACTGTCAGTTCACCGTGATTCCGAAATACAACCTAGTTTGTGATTTGCCGTTAGCACGAAAGCTAGTTTTGTAGAATCGCAGCACTATGTCCAGTTGGTAGTCATTAAAGGTTACCCAACCAATCTCTTCTTCGAAGGGAGGGCCGTTCATTGAAAAATGATCGTGCGGGGGACCGCATTATAAGTCCGTGGTTGGCGGAAAAACGCTCGAGTGATGTTTCTCCTCCACGAACACCCGACGGATGATCCAAAGCTTGACACGACGAATTCCTGGACCTTCTTACTTCTATTGGTGTCAAAAGCCTACGGGCTATGTATGTATGTATGTATGTATGTTTCTCATCATGCTTTGTAATTTCATTTGAAATGAAATAGATTATGGATGCAATAAATGTTTCTTATTTATGTTTTGAAAAGAAATTGTTGGTTCAAAATGGTATTGTTCTTACTTTTATGTATGAATTTTAAAGTTTTAATTTTATCGTACAAGTGTGTTCGTTACAGAAAGACAAGGGAACGCGAATGCAGAACAATACGCGTTTGGAAAAAACAAAGAAAGGAATGCGTAGGGTTAGCAAAGACTCACCAATGTTCTTGCAATGAAAGCAAACAATGAAAGGAAAACGCGAAGGAAAAGGACGCATCCAAAACAATGAAGGAGGATCCCATTGCGTAAAGAGAAGAAAAACACGAATGGAAGGAACAAAAACGAATGAAATGAAAAACGTGAATAAAGAAACCAAAACGCGTATGATAACCATGGATATATACAAATGGAAATACAAAACCAAATGAAAGTCTTACCAGGGCCAAACGCAAATATTGCTGAAGAGATGAATGGCGGAAATCTTCCAAACGCAAATTTGCAGATGAGAGGTAATTCGCCCAGCAAGAGGAGAGACAAAAAGAAATAAAATACAAACAACAAAAGTGGCGAATTCATTCACTTAACTTGCAAAATGAAAATTAAAAACCTAACTCAAGTCGTGCAATAAATTTAGGCACGAAAAGTGGCACGATTGACGAAAAACGCGAAATTGTGAAGAAACGTGCGAGAGGCAAAAAAAAAGTTAAGTGTCGAAAGAAAATGTAATGGCGCTAAAATTTAGCGCCCTTACATTTTTTGGAAATTCACTGCATGTAGGGGCGCTAAATTTTAGCGCCCTTACATTTCCAGACTTAGCCAAATTTTTGGATTTTCCCTGCAGGAGCGCACTTTTTCAGTGCTACTGCATCTTCCGTAATTTGCAAAGTACGAACAGTGAAACGTCGCGAAAGATCTCGTTTCGAAGGTCTTTGCGAGGCGAACAAGGGGGAATGCTCGAATTGACTATTCGAGACTTGGGAACGCATTTCGAGGTGGCTTGAAAATCACTCCGTTATGCGTACTTGAACTTCACGAATCCTAGGAAACGGACAAGTTTCATAGGGGGGTTATCCGTGGAACGAGCGCTGCTAGATTCCGTGATAACATAAGGTTTTTCACTTAAGGAGAATTGGACATCTACTTTAAGATATATTTACTTTTTGTAAAGTATTTCTCCTCTCTTGCTTGGGACGACTTGGTCAAGGAGTCGACATGAAATTCAAATGTAGTAAAATGAAAGGTGAATGTGAGTTTCATTTGGGCGTCCCTTTTGGATGGAAAAGTGATTTTGAAATTGAGGTGAAAAAAGGTTATAAATAAGAGTGCTGGGCTCTTCATTTGATCATCCATTGCTTATTACATTGAAATGAAATGCTGTTGAAATTGTTTTAGGCTTGGGCTTCGAGGAATGCATACCTCCTAGCAAGTATTCGGTTTCGTGTTTAAAAGATAACACCTAGCTGAATTGAGACTGCTTCTTACTCAGAGAATGCAGATTGAGCTTTATAGTTGGAATTATTGATGCTTTTATCAGTTTTGTGGTTGCTGGTTTTTGTAGTGCTGAAGGAGATTTTCAAATACAAGTCTTGGTGTGATTTTTATTGGCTTCTAGGTAGTTGCTCATTCATATACTATGCCCTAGGCGTCCCACTTTGCTGAGTTTCAGAATTTATTAATAAGAAATAGATTTGTTCTTGCTGGTCGCCCCTCTTGAAAGTTGGACTTTTGCATGCTGGTGCCTTGATTTGCGTGCATAAAATATTTAGGGGTGTTTGCATCTGTTTTCTGATTCTATCTTGGGCACCCTCCTCCTAGGTTTCAACTACATTCAGTTTCATGTCATTTGGAGGGGATCTCATGAAGTTATGAGCATTTCTTTGGGAGCATAGCTTGCTGGTTTGCATTTTCAGTTTGCTGGTCTGTTATATTAGATTGTAGTAGTTGGAGTTTTTGAGCTCATTTTTCATGGTTGTGAGTCTCTTGAAGTTTGGAAAACATTTGTTATCATTTGCAGCTACTTGGTCAGCAATAATACTTGGCTACTTGCAGATTACACTTCCATTGTAATGCTGAATTAGTAGTATTGATCAACTCTCTTACTTTTCTGCAAATCGGTATTGTATTCCCACTTTTAGTGGAAGAGAGCAGGCCCCGTCGCTCTATTTACTCTTTCTTGCATAAGCTCTTTCATTCCCACCGTTTGGTGGAAGAGACAGGCCTCACTGTCTTTACTTTTCATGTACTTGCATTCTTCATCATGCTGATCGGCTGAGCCGTCAATCTACTCCCGCTGAATAAGTGGTCGAGTTGGATAATTTGTGTTTCCAGCATTTCAGTTTACTAGCTAACGATCCCCGACGCCATATCTTCACACCTCGCCCATCATTGGGATCTTGGTGTACATTCTTGGTGTAGGGCTACATTTCAGTGTTGGTTTTGGTTTTGCTAACGTTGACGGGTGAAATTGTTAATGAAAAATTGAAAAAATTGTAAGGGGTTATTTCAAACCAACTTTACTCATGATTAGAGCAACGTGATTTGTTAAGGATTCACAAACCACCATTGCGTATAATTTTTTTTGATATAAGGATAATTTGTTAAATAAGAAGCTTTAATTAGCAATTAGGAGTGTTAAAAAGTTTTTATGGTATAAAAACATATAAAAAAATAATAATTTAGATTGCATGACATTTTTAGGAAAATTTTAAAATCACTTGAAGGGTTGCTCATCTACCTTTAGGTTTGCTAATGGTCATCCACCTAACTAAGCGTCTATGTGTTCTTCCTCATGAACATTACTATAGTTTGCAATTTCTTTCTATTTTGGCCATTCATAGGGATTGTAAAGGGGAAAATACATAACATAAATGAATCCCATGGTGAAATAATGTGTATGTTCCTTACAAAGTCCTTATTTGTGTTATTCATGAAATTCAAAGTATTTATTTACATTATTTACAAAATAGTTACCGGGTTCAAAAATATGGAGGCTAAAAAATATCAGAAATTTGCAATTTAGAAAAAATTGGTGAAATTTCTATAGGAATTGAAAATGCTGGACTGGATCAGATAGATCTGTTCAGTCAAAAAAATTGAGATCCAGCCGTATTTGGACCATATCCGGCTAAATCTGGTAACTATGGTTCACAATAAAGCTTTGTTTTTAAGATAATCACAAGTGAGCTAGTTTGTCCTATTCATGTGGGAGACAAGTTTAAGCTTTTTTTGAATGACATCACATATGTAGATTTGATATATTTCTGGATTTAACCATGTAGGATTTGATGATGAAAAACTCCTACACAGTTAAATCCAGAAAGATATCAAATCTATCATTGTGGACTGTGGAAATTACATGACTTTAGTCACATATGTAGTAAACTATATGATTTAAGCTAAAATCTTAGGCTGTTGTCTCAATCAATTCTGTGGAAACATTGTTAAAAAGCTAGAGAGTATCTATAGGTTGGAGGTATGGAAGATGCTTTAATTTTAAGTCATAGACTACATGCAGGTGAAGGAAGAAAACAAGTAACTTAAATGAATCCTTGAATACCTCTCTTTGATTTGTGTACGCTTAAGTGCAATTGAAAAATTTATGTTAGCAAGGAATAACTGCTTTGACTTTGACAGGGACATTAGTAATTAGCTGTGTATTACAGCTCACATCTCATTACATCTTGGTTATATTGAGTGCTTTTCCTTATCCGATCTATAAACATTTTAGGATTGCAGTTATAAGAAATAAATAGACCAGAAGGGACAGAATGATGCCTTAAGTTTTAGTTACCTTAAATATCTTAGTTTTAGTGATACTAAAGAAACTATTTCTACACTTGTAAAAAATCTTTCCTAGACATTTTTTCATGATTGTTTTGATTTGCTCACCAAGATATGCACTATAGTAAACAAAATCATGTAGATATGGCATAAGAGTGCTGATTAATCATGCTGTTTTCATTCACCCATTATAGAAATGAGTAGGAAATTATGCTTTGTATTTATTGAAATTGCATTTTTTCTGATGCAGGTAATGGTCATAGATTACAAGCTCACATATCCTAGCGGCACTGCGACAGCTTTGCTGATAAATAGTTTCCACACTCCTCAAGGTGCTGAGACCGCAAGGTAACATGCTAGTGTCATAAGTTATAGTTTGTTTATAAAAGATGCACTGTTGCATCTTTTTGTAGGAAGCATCTATCATCAAACTATGCATTAATAAATTTATTTGATACAATGCACATAGTTTGGCCTTTATGTCACGTATGGTACTGTTCAACCCATTGAAAATGAGAAGAATTGAGGATGTTAACCTATCTCTATGATTTATCTTGGAGGGAAATGATCAATTCACTCCATCTTGTTAGGTAACTAAGAGTATGATATTATAATATGTATAGTGTTGGAAATGTTGTCATTGATGTCAAAGTTGAAAAGACAAAGGTGTCATTGATGTAAAAATCATGTGATGAGGGGTTTCAGCATATTATCATTAATGTATGGATGAGCTTGTTAAAAGAGTCTTCATGATGTAATGAAAGTGTGAAACTGTAATGTCCCCTTCTCGATAGCGCTTCAGGCGAACACTTAGCCTTCTAATTCCCGAGGCTATTGACGAAGTGGAGGGAATCATTTAGTTAATTACTTAATTTATTGCCTAAGTTTCACTCAAATATTTAAAGGTGATATGAGTAATTAATTAAATCTATTTTGTAAGTGACTTTATGAACTTTTTATAAAGTTTCTTTTTATAAATATTTCATTAGTCACTTTAAATAAAGTTCATAAAGTCACTTACAAAATAGATTTAATTAATTACTCGTATCACCTTTAAATATTTGAGTGAAACTTAGGCAATAAATTAAGTAATTAACTAAATGATTCCCTCCACTTCGTCAATAGCCTCGGGAATTAGAAGGCTAAGTGTTCGCCTGAAGCGCTATCGAGAAGGGGGCATTACAGTCCTCCCTTCCCGAAATTGCTTGCCCTCAAGCAATTCACAACAGCAAACCGGCCCCACTGCCAAAGCATCTGATATCTGAGTGACAACCCATCTGTGCTTGTCCACCAACCCCCTGGATCCCAATTGATCCTAGAAAGAACTCTATCCAGCAACCTTTGTATACAGCTGTAACTCCTGGCATGGTCAAGCCCTGTCATTCTGTGAAGCCAACTGCCAACCCAGTAAACTGCCCATATATGTATGTTGAATGCCTCCCTTCATAGAATCACACCCTTCACCAAGAAACAATAGTTAAGGAACCAAGGAAGAATTGATTAAGATTTAAATAATGATTAATAAATAAATATTAATCATTACTAAAGGCAACAACCACATGAAGAGGTGTGACTGTATAGTGAATAAGATATAAAAGCAAGTTTGCAAATGTGGAAAAGGCAGTTGGGGGAATAAAAAAGAAATAAATCAATACACCTGAAGAATATTATACAGATTTAACAAAGGTTGATATGCTGATTTAAACAGGAGTTAAGTGAATGATGCAATATCATTTATGGTCAGATAGTTGAGCAGATCTAAATCAGATTTGGGAGCAAATCAAAAGCAGAGATCTATGAGCAAATTTTATAGCAAATCTTCAAGCAAGTGTGAAGACTAATTTATAGCAGAATTAAAAGGATATGCTATAGCAGACTTATGAGCAGCATATGAAGGATTATTTGTGTGCATGAAGGGCAGACTTAAGAAGAACAGATATATATATATATATAATTTCTGAGCAGATTTATGAGACTTATTGTGAAGAATTCAACAAGGGATATATACAGATTTAAGAAGGAAGATATATGAGAATAATTGCGTCGAATTTGTGAGGAAGATATCATCAACAAGGAGATCTTTATGAAGGAAAATTCAAATGAGTAATGTGTGTGTGAAAATAAAATTATATCATATAAACACCAGTACATCTGTATGAAGACAATATAGAACTTGCAGATTTGTAAGAAGAGTATATGCAGATTTATGAAGGGAAGAACATACTGACTTGAAGGAAAAAATGTGTAGTTATGCAATAATATTCAAGACAAATTTGAGTAGACATATGAGGCTGATTTGAACAGACTTTTTGAAGACTGGACAGATTCATGAAGCATGCTGGAGAGAGTATTTAAGCAAATTTAAGAAGGAGAATAGAGCAGATTTGTGTAGACTTTATGGGCAGATTTATGAAGACCTTTTGAGCAGGATATTCATTAAAGAGAAGAGTGAGTGAGAGAATGATGATGTGAGATAGAAGAATAGAATGGTGTATCTTGTGTGAGCTTTAAGAAAACAACATACATCACAAAGGGAAGTTTAGTTGAAGATAAGAAGCAGATTATTAGTGAAGAAGTCATATATCAAATCTTAGAAAAGAGTTATAGCAGACTTGGTGCAAGATTGAAAGAGATATATTTGAGCAGTATTGTCCATCATCCGTTGAAGAAGCAACTTTGAAGAAGCAACTTTGAAGGTGGAACTTTGTTTCTGAAGCTATTATCTTTTGCTAAGTTGGTGCTTGTCAAGTGGGGGTTGGTGCCTCCAGTAGGTTGGTGCCTACAAACTATGGGGGTTGGTGACTCTAGTAGGTTGGTGCCTACAAATTGAGGGAGTTGGTGCTTCCTGTAGGTTGGTGCCTACAAAACAAGTTAGAGGTTGCTGCCTCTAGTAGGTTGGTGCCTATGATCATTATAATTCACATAAATATATAAAGTACATTATTTGTACTGTGGTTTTCTCCCACAAGGGTTTCCACGCAAATATCGCTGCTATTGTGTTCTTCACATGTGCATAATTATTGATGTTGAGTGAATGGTGTTATAGTGATTGATAAAGTTTTAAATTGGTAAAAGTTACGTTATACTGATTCACCCCCCCTCTCTCAGTATAATTGTGTGCTCATCATATAGGTTGATTGAGATGTTGACATTTGGCACACATCCCTTAAGTTAGTTATATTGGGCAATGTTAGAATAAAACTATTTATCCCACATGTGTGGGGAAGTGGTGGTTGTAGGTAGTTGAGTGTTATATATTGAGATGCCTAGGCAAGAAGAGGATATATGAATACTATTGCATGTGTTTGGGATCTCATATTGGATGTATAATGTGAAGTGAGATCTTTCATAAGGCATTGTATGCTGTTGCCCTAACTCAAGGTTTTGATCTCTATTTGCAATGTCCCTGGAATAAGTGCAGATATGGTTGAGAGTATGGTGAAGGATGAATACAAGCTGCAATTTGTATCTCAAACACTGAATATCTACTGGAGACAGCTTCAAAAAAAAAATACCAAACTGTAGAAATATAATGGATTGGAAGCTAACAGCAAACTCAGCTGATGTCAAAACTCTGAAAATAATAACTTGTTGCAACAATGTGATCATTAACAGATTACTACAGAGGATTCAATAAGGTGTTAAATGCAAACTTTTAATCAATGACTGCATCAAATATCCTGATGAGAGAGGACCATTTCCAAACTATTTGAACTGTTAATGCTGCAAATAAATAAGATCAATGGCCAATTAATAAACTGATAACCAGCTATATATTGGCTGGCAACCCCTCCAAATAAGGCATGCATTCCAAATCCCCTTCAAGCTGAAATAGACTCAGTAAATGGCAACATTATAATGACACATCAGCACCCAAAGGCTGTGGCAAGCTTAATATAGACCCATTTTCATAGTGCAGGCCCAACAAGACAGCATTTTGTCTCCACTAATACTCCATAGGGGCGTGAATAGACTAAAGCAGAAGTTAGTTAACCAAAGACAGGAAATCTGAGTCAAATTTATTTCAGTATTTTACCCCCCTTGTAAAAACAAAACATGGATAAAAGAAGCTGTAATTTCTTATGGGCTGCGATTGGGGCCCACAAACAGTCTTCATATTCTTTATGCAAAGTCCATATGATTTCTCCTTAAATCTGTAAGTATATTGTTTAGTAACCAAATTATTATCAAACAGAGAAGTTGTATAGGCTGTGCCAAAGTGAATATGGCTCCCGTATGATGTTCAAGGGAAGAAATACCAACAATGAATTAATAAACGGTTTCCCTTTATAATACTTAGCTCTTCAAAAAATTATTAATAACAAATCATTTTAATAATATTCTGATAACATACACATCTGAGATAATCTGGAATAACCAACATAAATAATAATGATCTTCTACATTAAATTGGATTTATTATTTTTTGAAGAATACTCGACAAGTCACCATAATAACATTCACAAATAGAAAACTGAAAACCACAACAGAAAACACCATATACCCTAAGAAATTGGAAACATTTCGCACCAACGGTGACCCCTAATGGAATCATTCAAAAGAGATTGGAGTTTTCATCCCCAAATCCAATCTTTGCAGCACATAGATAATCCTTGAATGGAATTACCTAAATGGCTAGGAGGGTTTTCATCCTCAAAACCATCTTGCCAAAGGGTTTTCGTCCTAGGGAAACCCAAGAAGAAACTCTTGTTCATATTCAAGAAAATAGGAAATTGACAATAAGCTGGAATCTTTCTTCTATCCACAACTCCTCCTTTTATAAGAACTTTTGAGGAAATAAAATATTATTTTCTATTTTCTTCTTTTTCCTCCAAAAATGTAATTTCAAATTGACTTAAGAACCTTTTAAAATATTAGCACTTTGTATCACTTTCCTAACAACACTTTATTACATCACTTATAACAACCTTTTTAAAAACACTTTATAATATCATTTTTAGATATTTTGTAATTTAATAATAAAACAAAAGTTGTTTTTTATAAAATTAAAGTTACTTTTTAGGCAACTTGAATTAAATTATTTCCATAGTCCGATAAAAGGGACATGACACTATTGTATTCAATATAAGATTGATAAATGTAATGTCCCTTACCCAGCCTTGCTCTAGAACTCGCTTGTTTATTAGGTTTAGGGTTTCCTCTTTCCAAATGGATGTCCTTCTAATGCAATAACCCTAGATTGGAATCTGTATTCACCATATTAATCAACATATCTGTTAGCATTAATATCTAGATATCCAAAATATATTCATAATCATAAAGCAATAATGAATACATAAGAGGAGTGCCATAGGTGGATCCGCCCCGAAGCCTTCATATAAAGCTCAAGAGGTTGTCCATCACAATCCTTTTTGCCTAGTGGCTTAGTACTTGCATACTCCACTCATGGCAACACTTGGGAAGACACTCATCTTATCAGGGGAGAGGAACCATAGAGTCCAAGTGGCCTAAGGCCTACCACCTCCTATTGCCCCACCCTTGCTTCAGGCCTGTGGGGCAGAATCTTAGGTGGGTCCCCCACCCCTTCATGGCCCAGCCCTTGACTCAGGCCTGTGGGGTGGAATCTTAGGTGGGGTTTTTAGGAAAACCGACTGACTCATGATTCACCCTTCCTGATAGGTTCACAAGCACAAAGAAGACAATCTTTTAGAAATCAAATCCATTTGCAATTTATCATTTAAGTAAATATCAAATCTAGACATTTGTAATCATGACAATAATAATTAATAATCAAGTAATGGGTAAGCATCATCTGATTGGTAAAGACAATTCTGAATGAATGGAAGAACAATTATATATTTGCAATATGGTCAATCCTATTAATAGCCCTTCCATGACCGTGTATGCTAAAGATAAAAGCACTTATGAATACAAAAATCTGAATCTATAATCACAAAAGTGCAGCAAACTTAATCATTAGATTGTAATGTTCCCATTTTAGCCTGTTGTTGATTTTGGCGGATTTAGCGTATTACTGGCCCTCGTAGGCTAATATGTCTGGTAAGAGGGTCTTGGTGGCAGTTGGACGAGGTTGGTGATAGTACTTTCCGACAGTTTAGTTTTGGTTTATGGTTCGAGGCTTTCAGATGTTTATTTAGCTTAGTTTGGAGTACTTACTATTTATAGTAAGTTACTTAGCAGGGTTACTATTTTTAGACTGGCACCTGGTCACATGGGGAATTGACAGAGTTAACTCCTGCTTCAGATGGCTCATCAAACAGACAATTATTCCAGGAGTTATCTAGTTAAAGTGACTAAGGAATTATTTAAATATTTAAATGTTATTATAAAGTTATAATGTAACTTTATAATAATAAAGTCACTTTAATTTTATAAAGTGACTCAAATAAAACATTATATCTTAAAGTCACTAAAATAAAAGTAAAGTGGGAAATATATCTTTATCCCACATTGGCTGGAAAAGTGTGTGAGCTCTCCTAGGAATGATATAAAAGGATCTACAGGGCTCATTTTATGGACATGTTTGGTTTATGCTTGATTATTATTTTCTCTTGGAGAATTCTGCGAAGCTTTGGCTTTCAGCAGGTTTGAGGACGGAAACCCTCGAGCTTGGAGGCAGTGGACGGAAATCCATTGTCTGTTGGAGATTTCATTCAGATGTCTCACTTTGTACTTCAGATTCAAACTTTTGGTTATCCAATCCGGCTGTAAGTTTTGTGGCTATGATTGGAAATTTCTGTTGTTATTTTACTGATGATTTTGAAGGCAATAATCATATTCGATTTTAGATCTTATTTCTAAACTGGTATTATATGATTTACATTGAAATTTGCTGCAAGTTATTGGATAAATAGAAATCTGTTTGCATGCAATTTATCTGTTAATCGCTATTTTATAATTGCTGTGGCAAGGAGGGTTGACTGATGCATTTGAATGCATCGCTTCCTTTTTGAATATTCTTTCCTCTCTTTAATATAATTCGTAGCTTTTCATATCATTAACTTTAGAATGAAGTGCTGCCTTAATAACACCTTCTTTCTTTCTTTTTTGTCTTATGTGACTGCTGCTTTATTAGATCGCTGCTTGTATGGTTGTTAGTATATTTTATTTAGCTGTTAATATATTTTAAATGTTTCTTTTTTAAAATATACTTATTATTATTTGTTTTTTTATATATATATAAATATAAAATTACAATGATTTTTAAGTTGTCAATATTTATTTTGTATTGCCAATATTTGAATATTATCTTATGGTAATGTATTTTATTTATTTTATTCATTTATTCGCTTTTCAATGCATCACAATTTTGGGGACATGACAGTCCTCCCTGCCTAAGATTGCTTGTCCTCAAGCAATCATAATCTAGATGTGTGATTTTAAGATGTTGCTCCTTCTAGTGATGATATTAGCTTTGATAGGAGTTGGAAGTTGTAACCCAAGTGATGGTTATTCTAGTGATGAGGATAATGTATTGATTAATATTCTTAAGTGTTACTACTTCTTCCTAACCCTCAAAACCCAAGAGTGGGAGCTTATGAATCAGTATAACTTAAAACTACTTGAATTTGACATTAAAGCAGGCAACTAGCTAGCTCAATCAAGTAGGTAAGTAGCTCACCCAGGAAAATAAGTAGCTCAAGCAAACAAGCAAGTAGCTCAAGTACACAAGCAAGTAGCTCAAGTACACAAGCAAGTGGCTCAAGCAGGCAAACAAGCAGCTCAAGTATGTAGGCAAGTGGCTCAAGCACATAGGCAAATAACTCAAGCACATAGGCAAGTAGCTCAAGCACACAGGCAAGCAACTCAAATAAACAAGCAGGTAGCTCAAGCACGCAAGCAAGTAGCTGAAGCATGCACGCAACCAGCTCACGCAAGTAGGCAACTAGCTCAAGTAGGCATGCAAGTAGCTCAAGCACGCAAGCAACCAGCTCAAGCAAGTAGGCAACTAGTTCAAGTAGGCAAGCAGGTAGCTCAAGCACGCAAGTAACCAGCTCAAGCACGCATAGGATGGTAGGAAAGATGCTCTAATACCATTGTAATGTCCCTTACTTTGCCTTGCTCTAGAATTCGCTTGTCTATTAGGTTTAGGGTTTCCTCTTTCCAAATGGATGTCCTTCTAATGCAATAACCCTGGATTGGAATCTGTATTCACCATATTAATCAACATATCTGTTAGCATTAATATCTAGATATCCAAAATATATTCATAATCATAAAGAAATAATGAATATGTTGGCGTAACAACTAGCACCTCTGGAGTAAGAGTTGGTACGGACAACTATGCACACTACGCAATGAGTGCTCTTCAAATTAGGAGGGGAAGCTCCCTCGTTGTGCTTGACAAAAATGCTTTGAAAAGGAAAGTAAACTAAACTATATCCTGTCTTTTTGTTTCAGCTGTAGAGGTACAAGGCTTTCTCGAAAACTTCTATACGTTGCAGCTGAGTATTTTCTGGTTTCGCAGATCACTAACTACAACTAGGCTTAATTACTTAAAATCTATCCAGTTTCCTCAAGAAAAACAGAGCATGAGGAAATGGAGCAAGGATGACTATTTGACGATAAACAAGTGTAGATTCTCAACTTGAAGGCAAGGTGGCACATCTATTAGCTCAATCTAAACGAGTTTATTGGAAACAACAATATATGATAAACTGAATACAGATTCTCAACTTGAAGGCAAGGTGGCACATCTATTAGCTCAATCTGAATAAGTTTATTAGTCACACACATCACATGATAACCAAGAACAGATTCTCTACTTGAAGGCAAGGTGGCACAACTATCATCTCAATCTGAACAAGTTTATTGAACACAAAACAGATTTGATCTAACTAAGAAAAGAATTCACCATTATAATTGCATGAAACCCTATGTGGCATAACAATTCATCATAATAGTGAAAACGCATGAACAGATACAAAAAGAGCAATATTGAGGGCAAGGTAGGCATAGCATATATTTCTCTCTCGTGCAAAAGTTATGTACAAATGAGTAAAAGCTCTTATTTATAGACATGAAAAGGTGTAGGGAACCCTAAAATCACCTTGAGTCAACTACAGTCTTGCAATGCATGCAAGATTTATTGCTAAACCCTAATAAAGCAAACTATACAGTTAACTGGAAAGCTACCATCAGTTAACCGAAACATCTAATCTAAAAATGGACAATTGTGCAAGCATGCACGTCCTTATTGAAAGCATGTTAACAAAATCACTACCATCAGTTAACATAAAACCCTAAATAAAACTCCAAGTAAATAAAGCTGATCTCAGAATAGATATGCATGAGATAAGACAACGAGTTAACTTGAGAAGGTAACGCCAAGCTTAACTCCTGTGTTTAATGTCCATTCTGAGAGGTGGGAACTAAAGTCTACTGGCCGTGATCTTGAACAACCAATCCCTCAACGAGATTGTTAACTGCATCAGCATCTGAATGTTAGCAACTTGAGCAATCTTTGCACACTCAAACTAGCATTTCACTGACTCATAACTTTGGCGGCTCCGTAACTGAAGTGATGGCCACTATCTCCTCTGCAGCTTGATGCTTCTAACGCTTTCGCATGACGAAACTGCGAGATTTGACTGCGCACACTCTATTGTGAGAAATGCAAACGAACTTGCTGCACACGCAAAATTCCAACGGTATCAACCCTCTAAACTGGCTTTGGAAGACAATCGGCTAAACGAGGCATGCAACCATATGGACTTGAGTAACTACGCCTGTCAACCCTCTGAATGCACTTGATACAAATCGGTCTCAGCTTTTCTGATGAAATCGTGAATTAAGACCGATTTGGTCTTGAATTTAGTCCTACGTGAACTGCGCTCTGAAAAACTCGCCTGTTGACTGTGAACACGGCTATATTTTGACAAGATTTCTGGAAAGCTAAAAATAGCCTGCTGAGGCTAAAAATAGCCTTTTGAAGAGTTATTTTCGGCGAAAAATCTGAGATATGGGTTTTGTCCAGAAAAAGATTCTAAGACAACCTAGAACATTAGAAATGCGAAAATCTAACTTCTACTCGACCATGCAAAGAGTTTCAGTTGAGAAAATTAGAAACTCGAGAACGAATGTTTTGAAGTTAAAAATTCCTGAAAAATCAAATGCACGATTTTAATTCGAGGAAGTTATATAGAAATGATCCAGATGTTCAGACTTGTCAAATTTGCCAATTTCAGGAACATGCGAATTGGATTTTGAGAGAAATTTGAGAATCAAGGAAGAAAAAGACGTTTTTTATATGCTCTTTCTTCTGTGAAAATCGCCCCTGTTCTTCAAATTTGCTGATGAATGTGAACTTTAACTTGCAAAAAGAAGTGTTTGATGAAATCGCCCTTGACTATTGATGAAGAATTCGCCTTTGCTTTGAAAATTTGCCTTTGTCTTGAGAAACTTCGAATTTCCTTGAAGTTGTGAGAATGAATAATGATGGTGCCATGTTTAAATAAGGCAAATTCGCACCATCTTGTTTACTGCAAGATTTAAAACCTTAACAAAAATAGAAGGCTTCTGATTGGACCCCCTCCAGTTACACTGACACTATCTCGAAGTCCCAAAATATAAATAATAATAAAATATTCATTATGCAATAGCACAAAGAGGCGCCAATTTTAGAAAATCGCCATTTAATGCTAAAATATGCAAAAATAAATATTAAATATTATTTAACATCAGTTGACAAACAAAGTAAAGCACTTGGATTCACCAGCGAACTTCACTAATTTCAAAAAGTCATTACTTGGCCTCATAGGCGTCCATTTGCTCAAGATAGTGCACTTTTTATTAACTTCCTACTTTGTAGCTGACTACAAAGTTACAACTGGCCATCTTCGACACTGATTCCCGGGTGACCAGATGATGCTGAGACTGAACTGGTAAATTCATCGCGAAGCCAGCAGAGCAAGGAAGAAACGTCTGTTGGGAATCATCACTGCAAAATCCATCATTTAACACCTCAAAAAAAATAGGCGCCCTTGATTAAATTCATTTACAGGTGCCAGACTTAACCATTTTCCTAAACTGCTATCTAACACTTCAAACAGCTGTTGACGGCGAACGGTGAACCCAGCTGACAGGCAATCACGCATACTGCATGACTAGAAGTATTCCGCATCCAACGAATATATGCAAGGCATCTGAAAAGTGCATTAAGGGCCTGAAAAGTAAAAGCGCCCCTAAGCTATAGGTGCACTAACACCATTTTGACCAAAGTTGAACTTTCATCCAAGTACCCTACTTTGTCCTCCGATACCGAGAGCTGGAATGCCCCGATTCGTGCGCCGACTCTCTCTCTGCATAGCTAGGAGCATTGAGAAGAGATATCTCTGGAGATGACGAAGCGAGAAAATTGCTTCTAAGACCTCAAAATACAAGTGCGTTTTTTATTTAAAATATATGCTCCATACTTAGCCATTTTCCGGATGTCTTCACTTTTCAGCATTTTACAAAGACCTCGCACGTACGAGCGTTTGCCAAATCCCAAACGCTGACGGCTAGGCTCGTTGGATAGCTGGAGTAATTGTGCACAAGTCTCATGAAGACTTCGAACGTCAATAACCTCATCTGATAGGCCTAAAGGCTAGGCGCCCCTGGTCTATAGAAATACAATGAAAATTTTATGCCAGTCCGCCCGCTTATTTACGTGCCTGGTAGAATCTCTGCCACGATCTTTTAGAATGTCGGATTAACAGGCAACTTGGTGCAACGCAAAGCTGGACTAAAGTAGTACTGATGTCAGGAAGACCTCATGAGCAAACTGGATCATCTCAAGGGTCATTTTGAAAGGTGCCCCTGAGCTACAGTTGCACTGGAAACGCAACGAAGAAGCTTTAGGATGTGAAATCTCTTTATAAGCTCATCTTCAAACGTCGACTGTCGGAGCTCTGAGACTTGGATGACTGCGTTTGATAGCTCGTCAGACAGACAGACTAGTCGTGAAGAGATTGACTGCATCAACCACTAGAAATACCAAGATCCAACACCCCTTTAAGAAGTGCGCCCTTAAGCTACAGGCACGCAAAAGCTGGAAAAGGACAAGCTTCTGCAATCTGGAACTTTGGAAACTTCAACTTCTGTCGCCAGTTACTGGAGTTACGAGTCTCGGATAACCTCGTTGGATAGCTCATCGGATAGGCAGACTAATTCTGAAGAGATTGACTGTATGCTTGAGCATTTACTACAAAATTTAGGCCTTCAAAAAGAAGGGCGCCCCTGGGCTACAGGGGCGCAATTCTGCTTTTCCTTGAGAAATCTTCAAGAATTAACCACTGAAATCATCATTTTAGCCACTGAAATGACTATTAAAAGTACTAGTGTCGTCGTGAAATGCTCCTCCACCATGAAATGCTTTGCTTTGAGTCTTTGATTCAGGTTTTGATCAATGGATATTGCCTTTGACTGACAAAATATTGACAAAACTCCATGCTTGATATTGCACAAAAACTGTATTTTACATCATTTTAGCAAGGTTTAGACTATTTTATGCAAAATGCCTTGATGAAGCAAAAAAATTGGTTTGGGTACAACAAAATACATAAGAGGAATGCCATAGGTGGATCTGCCCTGAAGCCTTCATATAAAACTCAAGAGGTTGTCCATCACAATCCTTCTTGCCTAGTGGTTTAGTATCTGCATACTCCACTCATGGCAACACCTCTTAAGACACTCGTCCTATCAGGGGAGAGGAACCATAGAGTCCAAGTGGCCTAAGGCCTACCATCTCTGATTGCCCCACCCTTGCTTCGGGCCTGTGGGGCAAAATCTTAGGTGGGACCACCACCCCTCCATGGCCCAACCCTTGACTCGGGCCTATGGGGTGGAATCTTAGGTGGGGTTTTTAGGCAAACCAACTGACTCATGATTCACCCTTCTTGATAGGTTCACAAGCACAAAGAAGACAATCTTTTAGCAGTCAAATCCATTTGCAATTTATCATTTAAGTAAATATCAAATCTAGACATTTGTAATCATGACAATAATCATTAATAATCAAGTAATGGCTAAGCATCATCTGATTGGTAAAGACAATTCATGAACGTGTATGCTAAAGATAAAACCATTTATGCATACAAAAATCTGAATCTATAATCACAGAAGTGTAGCAAACTTAATCATTAGATCCTACAGTCCATGGTATGTATTAAACAGATTGCAAGGCAGAATTTCAAAGGGCCAAAATTCTCAAACACCCACCTTGTGAATGATTGTCGAATCCTGTTATTTGGAATTGCTAAATATGAATATCTAATAATTAGCGCTAAGTGAAGGCATCACCTGAGTTGCTGTATCTCTCTACATTTTCTGATTCCTTACTCGCCTTCTTCAACCTTACTATACTGGATTGATCATAGGATGAGGACAATTCATAAATATACATAATCTACTTATGTTTATATTAAAGAGTCATCATTACTTATAAGGCTTAATAATTGCTGCAAGTATCATTATTATATATTCACAAGTGATTCACATATCTACTTATCCATCCATATATATATATGATTTTATGAATAATATTTTTATATATTCTATATAAATTTATATATATTATTATTCCCAACTGCTTTTAATTTATAATAATTTCTTGATATGAATACATACATATATATATAATTATGTTTTTATATTATTATATTTAATTTACTGTTAATGTATTGCTGTTGCCTGTCTAACATATATGATCTGCAGGGCTTCTTTTGAATATACTCATATATTCCACCTTTTTATTCATCTATCCATCCATGCCCATTGCTTAAGACATTCCTCCTTTAATATCCCCCACTAGATCAAATGTCACGGTTCTTTCTTAAGGGGCATGTCCTTTTATATTAATCGCCTCTCTTTAAAAGGCATGTCTTTTTGTCTAGGCTAATCGCTATTATATAATTGCTGTGGCAAGGAGGGTTGACCGATGCATTTGAATGCATCGCTTCCTTTTTGAATATTCTTTCCTCTCTTTAATATGATTCGTAGCTTTTCATATCATTAACTTTTGAATGAAGTGCTGCCTTAATAACACCACCTTTCTTTCTTTTTTGTCTTATGTGACTGCTGCTTTATTAGATTGCTGCTTGTATGGTTGTTAGTATATTTTATTTAGCTGTTAATATATTTTAAATGTTTCTGGTTTAAAATATACTTATTATTATTTGTTATAATTACAATGATTTTTTAAGTTGTCAATATTTATTTTGTATTGCCAATATTATAATATTATCTTATGGTAATGTATTTTATTTATTTTTTTCATTTATTTGCTTTTCAATGCATCACAATTTCGGGGGCATGACAATATAATTCTCCATTTATTCAATATTGTACTTAACAATGTACTTTACTTTCTCAATGGCTATGCAAATTATTTTCTAGAGCTAATTTGACAAGAAGGCTACCTTTTTTGTATTGGATGATGGAAAGTTGGTAGCTAGGAAAAAGTCTAATAAGTAGATGAAAAGTAGGCTGAGATGCTCAATGAAAAGCTTGAAGAATTCCGGAAAGGATGACTTGTTGCGCAAACTCAAAAAATTGTTTCAGAGGGCTCAAATTCCTAAGCGACCCTGGCTAGCAAGGGCACTTTTGTAGACATAATTTTCATTTTGTTTTCTTGATGAAAACACTTGATTTCGACCTCCGTTTCTGGATGTTTGACTGCTTCGATGAACTTGCTGATGGACTCGTTGCGAAGCATAACAAAATCTAACGAGGAGCTGTTGGAGGTCATCAAGCTTCAAAACTGAAACTTGTTGGCGTTTAAATTCGCACCTCTGGAATGCGTATTTGAAACGGACAGCTATGCACAGATAAACTGCTCTTCAAATTAGGAGGGGAAGCTCCCTCTTGCTGATGGTGTTGAAAGAAAGTAAACTAAGAACTAAGTTGCCTATCTTTTTGATCAGCTGAGAGCACAAGGTTTATTAAACACAAACGCCGCAGCTGAGATTTTTTGTTTTTAAGACCTTCAACTACGACTAACTTAAACTAAAGATGTTTCTAACTTCTCAAGTAATAAGCAGAGCAAGAGAAACTAGAAATGAACGAGGTTGATTTCTGACAAAATACTTCAATAAACTCTCTCTCAACAAACATCTACACACTTCAATGCAAGTTGAAATCAAGATCATAAAAGTAGAACATAAATAACGGAAATCTGAGATTTATATCAAGGAAAAGGAGGCTCATGATTTTATTACTCAAACTTCTGGAACAAAACTCGCTTCTAACATGCTTGGAACAAGAAATTGCAGCTAAAGAGGCTTGCAATCTTGTTCTTACACAATAGAAACAACAATCTCACTAACTCCTTGTTGGCTAAAGAGGCTCAACAATTTGCTATCACAACACAATTGAACAACACTTGAATAACAAATAGAAGGCACAATAGGCTCAGCTTTTGTTATCACTAGCATGGTTAAAGAAACTAATGAGCAAAGGCTCTTATTTATAGACAAAGGGAGTAGGGAACCCTAAAATCTCCTTGCTTTCACAATCTAGGGCTTGCTCAGCAAGCAAGCTTTATTACTAAATCTAGAAAGAAGATAACATCTAACACCTAAGAAAGCAGAAAAAAGCGGGAAATGCCAACTATTACATTTATCTTCTTTCTCTTCTTAAATAATGGATAAGAATCATTCCAAGAATAGAAAGAAAGCGGGAAATAAAGCTTCTAGAAGGAAGCTGCTTTAAAGCTCAATCACATCTGCTAGAAAATTAGAAACTGTATCCCGGTTTGGTGCATCTATGCCATCAATAGCAAAACACCACTTTTCTAGAATATCTTCAGCACCTGCAACAAACCTAAGGAAATCTTCGACCTCATTGGCCGCTTTCTCGAACTTTGTTGACATCATCGAAATATGACCTATCTTTCCGCCAACTGGATTGCAACTGCGAACAACACTCTGAAATTGATCCTGCAATTCATCAAGCCCAACGTAGGAACCATCTTCAAGACTGTACTGAGAAGGAATCTCTGTGATGAACTCACTGATGAAAAGAAGAGCTTCAATCACCCTTTGTCTGTAGGCGATAAATTCTTCGGATATCCTCTCATAAGTTTTTACTTTGAAAACATGACGCTCTCTCCAAGCAAGGATGATCTCATGCCTTGGTCTTACTTCAGCCATAAGCCGTGTCTAAATCAACAATGAGATCATCATGAGCTACGTCAAGGTATTCAAGGGTTTGAACAAACACTGGCTGAAGTAAGACCAAGGCATGAGATCATCATTGCTGATTTAAATTCTTGTGTTCTTTTGAAACTGCTGAACCATAAGCCGTGTCTAAATCAGCAATGATGATCTCATGCCTTGGTCTTACTTCAGCCAGTGTTTGTTCAAACCCTTGAATACCTTGATGTAGCTCATGAGCGTTTTCTCTCAACTGGAACATCCGTGCCAAGACCTCCTTTCCTCTGACAATGAAACTCTCGATCCACTCTTGAGTTTCTTTCCCATAAATAACCAGTTGTCTCAACTGATGATGATCAGCTGGTGTCTCTAAAATCTGGGGCTGCAACTGGGTTGCCTGTGAAGAACCATGGACAAGGTTAGAAATATAAAGCCTGAGCTGTTGATTTTCAGCCTTGAGGGCTGCCTCGCTTCTCCATCCTTGAGCACTCTTTCTTGAAGGTTTTCGGACACCACTTTGAATAGACTCACATTCGCATGCCTGGTATTTCTACCAAGATTAGCCTTGATCATGACGAAGTCATCCATATTCACCTCATCCCTGTTCTTGTCTTCTGGGGGCAATGCAGTCTCCATGACTATCTCGTTATCAGGATTCCTATCAAAGTGAACTTGCTTCTTTGCTTTCTTCTTAGGAGGTTCTTGATAGATGTTATTGAGATCATCAACACTCACCTGATATGAAGGCCTTCTTCTTACCCTTCCCAAGGAGTTCTCAAGCCAAGACACGGTAGTATCTTTACTAACTTCCTCGGGAGGTGCAACTGCAACTTCCTCTTCATTTTCAATATCAAGGTCGATGTGGATCGGTGAAGAACCTGTCAAAGGTACAAAAACATGTGTTGAAGGCGGCTCCTCTGCTTCTTTCTAAGGTATAGGCTCATCAGTAAGAGCTTCTAAATCAACTGTAGGCTGCTCCGGTATGACTATGCTTGAGTAGTCTAACCACCTTCTTACATTTTTACTTGATCTATTACCTTTGACGCCTTCTTGAGACCGACTTTTTCCCTTTCCTTTTGACTGCGCTCTGGAAGAAGAGGGAATTGTCTTTGGCGGCTCTGCTACTGGAATGGAGTTTTTCCTTTTAAGGATTAGGAAAACCTTGCTATGCTCAAGGACTTGTCTTGTCTTGTCTTCAACTGAGAGGGATTCTTTATTAGCCCAGTTGACTTGTGAAAGGGGCTGATCTTCTATTCGCTTCTGAGTATACATCGGGAGAAGCACATCCTCGTCATCATCTGATAACCCTTCTATATCTTCATTTAAGCAGTCCTTCATCTGGTGGAGAGTGAGCCTACTGTAACTATGCCTCCGCACCTCGAACTCATCTGTACAATTAGCCCAAAAATATTCAAGGGCGGAGATATGAGCATAGTTCTTCTCAAGTCGGCCAACATAGACACCATGAAGATCAAATGATCGTCTCTCGCTGTAAGACTTGAGACCGAGTTTATCTAACTCATCTCCCATTGTCTTGGCATCTGCAGCAGTTCTGCATGTATAAATTCCCAACCCTAATGGAAAATGGAGGGAGGATTTCCTTCTGTTCCTCAAGACTGTGTGGACATCGTGGGCCTACCTCAAGAACTCCATGAAGACGACCTCATTTGACGGGTACCTAGGTAGCATGAGCGGGGCACCTGAATAGCCATGGACCCTAAGATAGGTGAAAGTGGGAAACTGTATGAACCAATCCACCCACTCTGCCATCACTGTCCTGGCAACTGAAGATATACGGACGTGTAATTTGTTGTCCAAGTCCCGCACTGTGTACATCAAAAGAGCCTCATTCACTCTCTTGTAGTGATGCAACGACTTCGTGAATTCCAACTGGGGATAGTAGTTATATATATGTTGTACACTCAATGATCCGTCAGTGTTCAACCCTTTGAATTGACCTTGATAGGCCACCAGGTAGACTAGGTAAGACACCATATGAAACTCATGAAATTGGAAGTATTCTGTTATCTGCTGATGTAGGCTATCACTGACCAAGGTAGGCCAATCATAGAACTCGGTTTTCTTCATGATGTGGGGTATGGCGTAAAACATCCAAGGCTGAAACTTGGTGGCATCTTCTGAGCTAGTTACCCTGTTGAGCAAGGTGATAATGATGGCAATCTCATCCTTAAACTCTCCTCACCCGACGTTCTTTGGCAAAGTCTTATGCTTTTCTTTCATCCATCTCTGTGCAATCTTCTTACTATATTTGTCTTTATGCATCTCCCATATCCTTTCATATTTACCCTTTGAGATAGTAACGCTTTCAGGCCATGGGGGAATGGAAAAACACTTCTTGATCATATTAGGCTTCAGACTGCAAATCAATCTGCCACCCACTGACTGGATCTCCCTAGTAGTCGGGTTGTAATGCTTGATGCAAGCGATTACGAACTCAAGACTCTAAATTGATATAGGAATAGACGCTCGAGGAGTCCAGAATGTCCTAGGTTTCTGATTGAGGTGTTGCCTGCGCTCTCCAAAGCGTGTAAATCAAACACCGGCTTGATATGATGCAAGTCTGTCTCAGCTGTTTTGATGAAATCATGATAGAGAGCTGATTCAGTCTTGAAAACATTGGGAGTGTACTCCATTTCAGAAAACTTGAAGAATGACTGTAAACTCGCCTAGGTTCATACAAGTTTTGAGCAACTTCTATTTTTAGAATGCTGATTTTCTTGCTCCAAAAGACAAAATTTTTTGAAATTTTTTTCTGAGATATGGGTTTTGCTCAGAATTTTGTTGCAAGACAACCCAGATCATCCGTTTTTGAAAATTTTGAATTTCGACTAAAAAAGCAGCAAACCCTAATTTCTTCAATTTTTCACCGAAAAAGCTGGCATTTGGTTTTTGTTTAGAATATGATTAGAAATGAACCCAGTTGATTAGATTTGCAAAACACTACGGCTGATCGAAAAAAAACAGCCAACCCTAGGATTTTAAAAAAAGCTGTGATATGGGTTTTCTTCAGAAGACTGATTTGAGAAGACCCAGATGGTTGAAAACTGAATGCACTGAGGATTTCACTGACATGCAAATAAAAAGCAGCTGCTGCAACTTGATGAAGTTCTTGAAAATTTCTTCAGAAGAAAGAAGTGAAAAGACCCAGATGGCTGAAAATTTGAAAACCTTGGCCTTCTCCTTGAAAAACTTGATCTTTTGGATGAAAAAGCATGAAAAAGCAAGGGTTTATGTTGCTGGTTTGAAAAATTTGATGAATAACCAGCAAACTGAGCTCTTGAATCTTGAAAAATTTCTTCAAACTTGTTGCTCCAACTTTCTCCTTTGAATGCTACTTGCAAAAATAATAAAAATTACATGAAAGAAAGGTGTTAAATAGACTTAGGGTTTGGTTTTAGGTTTGCTTTCTTTTGCTTTTATTTTCAAAACCCTAAAACCTCAGCTCATTTTACTTGGACGGCATCGTCCTTCTTGCAATTTTGAAATTTTTTCTAAGGCATGAGAAGATGGGCGCCCTTCTTGACTAGGGGCGCCCACTTCAAGCAGTGTTAGTCAATTTTTTGATATTTTCAACTTTTTCCATTTTGACTCCCTACTTCGCCTTTGATTTCCGGCTTGCAGATTAATCTGATGAGCGAGCTGAAGGATTCATTGCGGAGTTAGACTTGTTTTGAGAAGATTGTTCTGGAGGCGCCTCTGACTAAAAACTTCATCTCGACCTTCGAATTCATGGGAGCCTTTTCCTTCCAGGGGCGCCCATTTTGTCCAGAGTTAGCCATTTTTATGATCTTCAGTTTCTTCATTAACTCCTCTTCTACAGATGATCTTGTCGAATCTGGTGATCCAGGCCTTGGATTGACTGACGGTTATGCTTGTTGCGAAGCTAACGAGATATTAGGAGAGGTTTCCTGGGAGAGACTTCATCAAATAACTGAGTTTAGACCTTCAAAAGCTTGGGCACCCTTGGCAAGTGGGGCGCTCAAACCTTCCAGACTTCCATTTTTTTCCACTTTTCCCTGTTTGCTTTTGAATTTCAGTTCTCAGCTCTCACCAGACCCTCTGTTCAGCTCCTCGTATTTGGTGACTGCAACCTCTGATCGAAGTGCTGAGTGTCTCGTTGGAAAGCCAGATCAACTGTGAAGAAATCATGTTAGAGCCATTTCTCCATATTCATCTGTTTAGCCTCTTGAAATCTTGGGCGCCTCTTCTCTCCTGGGGCGCTCAAACCTTCCAGACTTAAGCCATTTTTTCATCTTATTTCATCTTCAAGTTCAAACCCTCATTCTGTACATTCCTCTTTGATCCGAATCTGCTGAAGATTGAGTAGTCGGATGATTTGACGGAAACAGGTGTGTCGAAGCTGGTTGAATACCGAAGAGATCGAGAATATTCTCAAACCCTAACTGCTGAGTTAGGTGCTTCAAAAAGCTGGGCGCCCTTCTTCACCAGGGGTGCCCAAACTTACTAGAGTTGGTCAAATTTTGATAATCTTCATTCTTCTTCATTCTGGCTTCAGTTTGGATCTCCCCTGTTCGGCGCTGAATCCTGGGCGATTGGATAATTTGATGGATGCACCGTTGGATTCGTTGCGGAGCTGACAGAGAAATGAACAACTTTGATTGGAGGTATAAACCCTAATTTCATCTTTTAGTGCCCTAAAAAGATGGGCGCCTATCTTCACCTGGGGCGCCCAAGTCTGGCAGTGTTAGGAAATTTTCATCATTTTTCACCTTCTTTCTCGTTCTTCGTGCTAGCTCGTGAACTCACCTTCTGTTGAACGCCTGCGTGTTGAATCTGATGCCTGGCAACTGGCTGACCCCCATTGATGACCTTGGAGCTTCTGTTATGCTTCTGAAAAAGCAGAATAAAACCAGTAGGGTAAAACTGATTATTTTGAAATTCTGACTGCACAAGCCTGATATGATCGTATTTTGGGCCAATCAAAATCAGTTTGGACCTTATCGGACCAACTTTCTATTTTGAGAAAGTTTTGCCAATAGCCGTTTCAAAAGAAACCCAGAAAAACCTAGAAAACGTTACTAATTTTAGAAAATTTCTAAAAATAGTAGTTTTCCTAAAAAGTAGGGATGAAAAACTGAGATCTGGGTTTTGTAGATTGAGCTGCTCTTAGTAGACCCAGATCGTCAGATTTTGAAAATTTTGCATTTTAACCCCTCATGCAAGACATGCACACCCAAATTTTGACCTTTTTGACTGTTTTAACAAGACTTTTACTCATTTCTTCAAAATGTCTAAGTGTAGCAAAAATTTTAATTTTGGGGTACAACAAAACTGAGGATTGAAAATTCTGGGCACCCTTGGCTTGTAGGGGTGCATTTTTGCTCTATACTTAGTCGAATTTTCATGGTTTTCAACATTCTTGACTTACAACATTTCATGCTTGATGTTCGTTTGCGAGTGTTTGACAGGTCTCATGGATTGGCTACTGGATTCATCGCGAAGCTGGAAGAATTCTGAGAAGATGTCTTGGAGAAGACAACTGTTAAAAACTTCATCTGGTTGCTCAAAATGTTGGGTGCCCTTGGCTTGCAGGGTTGCATTTGCTCCGATGAACTTCATTTTATCCTTCGTTTTACGTGTCTTCTTGATCAAATACCGCTTGAGTTTGATAGGTCCTTTTAGTTCGCGAATGGATTTTTTGCAAAGCTGGGCTAAATTCGGAAAGATTATTTGGAGATGGCTAACCCAAATTCTAGTTTCTGAGTAGTTTCTTTTCTGGGCACCCTTGGCTTATAGGGGCGCTTTTTCCTTGATAGACTACCTTTTTTGATGACTCTTGACTTTCAGTGTGTTCCGCCTCTGCCTTCGTTCGCCAGTGTTTGATGAATTTGTTGAATTTTCTTGACGATCCGTCAGAAAGCTAGCAAAATTCTGAAGAAGACCCCCAACACTGCAAAACTTAACAACTGTATTTGACCTCTTGAATTCTTGGGCACCCCTGGCTAGCAAGGGCGCTTTTGGCTCCAATGTTGGTCATTTTCTGATGATTTTATTCTTCTTGCACTTCGCGTTCACTATGTTGCTTGACTTGGTTGATCGTGCTATCGTTTCTGCGAACATGTTCATCATTGTGATTGCTTTCATCACTTTATGTGCATGGGCATTGAAAAGTTGACTAAGACGTTGACTGAAAAGGCATCTCCCTTGTGACAAGGCATCTTTTTTCCAAACTTAGTTTATTTTATGCATTTTTCAACATTTGAAATTCCCCTTTGTCATTGAGCATCTTTTGCCATAGATTTTTCTGTGGAGCATTTGAAGCTTAGATCTTGATATCCGGTACTGGCCATCCTCCATTGATGACCTCAGAGGTCCCAACTTTTCTTCTGAAAAAGTGAAATAGACCCACCAGAGCAAAACTGACTTTTTCATGATTCTGATTGGACCAATGTGATTGTGACGAAGAATTAACCAATCAAAATCATTTTGAGCCATTTATGGAAAGATCCTATTTTTAGGGTTTTTCTAAAAACAGGGGCCTGAAACCCTAATTTCAAAAATTTCAAAAATTTGCAAGTATCCTCTTGACAATAAACCCACAAAAACCCTATGCTTTATTTGTCGTTCAGAAAATTCTATGAATAGACAATTGCTATTTTCAGAGACTTTGACTTTTGTTGACTTTTGACGACAAATTTACAAGATTTTATCCATTTTAATCAAAATGCCTTATTGAAGCAAAACGTTTATTTTGGGTACAACACTCATATGAGTTTTTTGTATTGTGTTAAGTTTCAAAGCTAAAACCTTGTCTTTTCTTGTTGGTCCATACTGTGTGTTGTTGTTTCTCTTTGCGTCTTTGTAGATCAGCAGGTATGACCTTAAAGCAAATTCACGAAGGCAAAACAATGAGTAATTACAGGTAAAGTGAATTTCAAAGTTGAAATGCAACCCTAATGTTCAATGCACACCCAATTGAGGGTGAGCACCCTACCAAAAGAAAGTTTTTCTTGCATAAATCGGCTAAGGTAGGAGGTCAAGGGTACACCTTTGTGAAGGAAATGGCATTTTTACTCTAAGTACAAAATCCCACTATTAGGTGCACAACTGGTAAGGTGGAATTAGGTTGACTTGTAATAAGGATTGATTCCCATTGATAGTGCACACCAATATAAAGAGGAATTATTTTGATTTTTGAAAGTTGCAAGCTTGCATTGTTAGGGGTGCAATCGACAAAGGGAAAATGAGCACTCAAGTTTGAGTTAGAATTGCATTTTTAGGTATGCACCTAACAAGGTAAGAAGAACACTCGAGGTTAGTTTTGGAATACAGTAGACATGTGTGCAGTTGTCTAAAGGGATAGAGTTTTAGGATAAGAAATGTCAAAATTGTACTATCAATGACCAGTCTTAGTAAGAGAATTAAGTTGTGAGCTTTAAAGAAAAAAAATTGCTAACACATGATCACATATGCACACCTTTGAGTGGGAGTTTTGTTTCAAGGTTTCAGTTCAGATTTCTATATTCAGGCATACACCTAACCAAAGGAGTTTCATTTGCAGTTTAGCGGCACATGTCTGAAAGAGGTTTCTTATTCATAGGTGTGTGCTTGATTTATTGTGGGTGTTGAAACAATTTGTTTTTTGAGGTGCATGCCTGATTGAACAAAATATTTGCACGAATGTTGAAGGTTGTTTTGCCATGTTGAGGTTCGCACTTGAATGAGAAAAGAAGTACATGGAAAAAGCTAAACTTCATGTATAGGTGCAGATGCTTCATGAAACAAGACAAGTTTGCTTTCACATATTGAAGGGTGCACTCAACAAAGGGTTCTATTTCAAAATTTCAAAAAATCAACTTTTATGTGTAGATGGGTGCACTTATAGCAAGGCACTTGATTGGAGCAAACTCAAGTTTGAGTTTCTATGTTAAGGTGCACACCTAAGCATAGAGAGACTATATTTGAAACCAAGTAGCAAATCCTATATCGAGGGGCACACTGTGCTCAAATGGCAAAGCTTGAAAATACCATATACAGGTGTGTGCCTGTTTTTCACACTGGCAGGGCCTACTAAGCTTGTGAGAGGATTAGTTGATATTGATATAGGTGCAGTTCTATTATAAGAGAGCAAGCTATGAATAGCAAAGTGTGGTATCTATTTTGAAATAATTGCATGATTTTCAAACTGAAAGAAATCTGCTATAGATGGAATTCCAACCAGAAAACACAATGTAATTTGTTTATAGAAGAAATCAACATCTATTGATGCCAATAGTAGAGTAGGGTATATAGCTTCATATTCTTTATTCCAACAAGTGGGATTCAAAACAGAGCAGATTGTTACAATAGGATTCAAGACAGCAGAATACCCATTTTAAAGTAAAATCAGACTTTATCAGGAAAGTAAAGCACCACTGTAGTGACTTCAATAGGAGGTTTCTTTTACCAAACAGCAGAACTGAGTATTTGATAGCCTATATTCATATCAACAACAGCGTATATTATTCCGAATCTGCTGTAATATCCTTGTCCTATCAGTTACATCAGCAGTTCATTTTCTTCAAAATCTGCCTATTTTCTAACAGTCATCAGCAATTTCAAAGAAAAAATCAGTCATTGGTGTTTTGAAGGGAATTTCTTCAAGGGGTTTTGCTTTAGAAATATAGTGTTTCAGATTACATCTACCAAATAAGACAATTTTTCTGTCATCTTTTTGAGCTTTTGAGGGCAATTTCATTGAATAAAAGTCAAAAGACAACAATCATAATTGCAGAATCGTGCAATACTTGAATACTTAATACACAAAAGGTGCCTGATTTCAGCAAATTTTGATTAGAGGCTTTGCATTTCACAAGTTATTTTAAGGTTTTGAAACAAAGACAAACCTAGGGTTTAGTGCAGAGAAGTTAGAAAAAAGGGTGTTTAGATTCAAGTATCAAATGGAATTTGTTAGAAAGAAGATTTTTCAGAGAACCATCATTTAGAGCTGCCTATCAAAAGTCTATTTTTAGTTCACGCTTAGTTTCTTACTGTTTTCAAGGAGGAACATATTTTGGAAAGTTTAATTTTAGCCCAAGCTATTTATATCCCATGCCATTTTTAGCTAGAGCTATTTATAGCCCATTCTATTTTTAGCTATCTTTAATTTTGGCTCCATGTGCTATATTTAGGTCATGTATTTTTGCAACTCTATTTTAGGATCTCTTATCATGCAAGAGATGTGAGTTCTAGTGTTAGTTTGTAGAAATTTCTACTTGTAGCTCATGCTATTTTTAGTGTTGGCGTAAAAACTAACACCTCTGGAGTGCAGGTTTGTATGGACAGCTATGCACACTGCGTAATGAGTGCTCTTCAAATTAGGAGGGGAAGCTCCCTTGTAGTGTTGGAATGCGTGGAAAAGAAAAGTAATCTAAGTCCTATCTTTTTGTTCTCAGCTGGAAGAGGCACAAGGTTAAGAAAACCAAGAACGTTGAAGCTAAGGATTTTCTAGTTTCGCAGATCATTAACTACAACTAAGCTAACTACTTTAAATCTATCCAGTTTCCTCAATAAAACAGAGCATGAGGAAATGGAGCAGGAATGATTATCTGACGATAAGCCGGGTACGGACTCACAACGTGAAGGCAAGGTGGCACAACTATCTGCTTGTCTGAATGGGCTTATTGAAAACAACAATACATGATAAACTAAGTACAGATTCTCAGCTTGAAGGCAAGGTGGCACAACTATCGGCTCAATCTGAATAAGTTTATTCCACACACATCGCACGATAACCAAGAACAGATTCTCAACTTGAAGGCAAGGTGGCACATCTATCAGCTCAATCTGAATGAGTTTATTGAACACAAAACATGAAGGATAGCCAACTAGGATAATAAATTGCATTGGCGAGACACATACAATCTATGATCAACTAGCCACTATATCTAACTAAAGCAAGAATTCACCATCATAATTGCATGAAACCCAAGTGGCATAACAATTCATCACAATAGTAAATACTCATGAACAGATACAAAACGAGCAATATTACAGGCAAGGTAGGCATAGCATATATTTCTCTCTCGTGCAAAAGTTATGTACAAATGAGCAAAAGCTCTTATTTATAGACATCAAAAGGTGTAGGGAACCCTAAAATCACCTCGAGTCAACTACAGTTTTGCAATGCATGCAAGATTTATTGCTAAACCCTAATAAAGGAAACTATACAGTTAACTGGAAAACTACCATCAGTTAATCGAAACATCTAATCTAAAAATGGACAATTGTGCAAGCATGCACGTCCTTATTGAAAGCATGTTAACTGGAACACTACCATTAGTTAATGTAAACCCTAAATAAAACTCCAAGTGAATAAAGCTGTTCTCAGAATAGGTATGCATGAGATGAGACAACGAGTTAACTTGAGAAGGTAACGCCAAGTTTAGCTCCTGTGTGTAATGTATATCCTGAGAGCTGGGAACTGAAGTCTATTGGCCGTGATCTCGAGCAACCAAACCCTCAACGAGATTGTTAACTGCATCAGCATCTAAAGGTTGTCACAACTCACTGCTTGTCAGCAACTTGAGCAAACTTGGCAATCTTTGCACCCTCAAATTAGCATTTCACTGATTGGTAACTTTGGCGGCTCTGTAACTGAAGTGATGGCCACTATTTCTTCTGCAGCCTGATGTCTCTGACGCTTTTCCTTAATGAAAGAGTGTTGCATGACGAAACTACGAAGTTTGACTGCACACACTCTGGTTGTGAGAAATGCAAACGAACTTGCTGCATATGCAGAATTCCAACAGTATCAACCCTCTAAACCGGCTTTGGAAGATAATCGGCCATACGAGGCATGCAACCATATGGACTTGAGTGACTACGCCTGTCAATCCTCTGGATGTACTTGATACAAATCGGTGTTAGCTTTTCTGACGAAATCATGAATTAAGACCGATTTGGTCTTGAATTCAGTCTACGTGAACTGCACTTTGAAAAACTCGCTTGTTGACTGTGAACATGGCTATATTCTGACAACTTTTCTGGAAAGCTAAAAATAACCTGCTAAGGCTAAAAATAGCCTATTGGAGAGCAATTTTCATGAAAAATTCTGAGATATGGGTTTTGTCCAGAAAAAGATTCTAAGACAACCCAAAACGTCAGAAATGCAAAAAATTGGCTTTTACTCGACCATGCAAGGAATCTTCAGTTGAGAAAATTAGAGCTTCGAGAACTGATGCTCTGGAGTAAATTTTCCTGAAAAATTCTGGCACATGGGTTTTCTCGAGGAAGCTATTATGAATCAACCCAGATGATTTGTTTTGTCAAAAGTTGCCAGTTCTTCAAACATGCGAGAGAATTTAAGACAAGAAAATGGAAGAATTTGAGAAGAAAGACATTTTTTGATGTTTTCCTCTGCCAAAATCGCCACTCTGCCTTGAAATTCGCTGATAATTCTGACTTGTACCTGCAAAGAAAGTGTTTTGATGTCTTCGCCAATGATTGTTGATGAGAAATTCGCCCAACTTTGAAGGAAATTCGCCTTTGCTCTGAAGAATTACGAATTTGATCAAGCTGTGTGAATGAAATATGACGCCATGCTTGAATTAATAGAATAAATTCGCACCTCAAAGGTGATTGCAAGACTAAAAACCCTCGACTGAAATAGAAGGCTTCTGATTGGACCCCCTTCAATTGAACCGTGTCTGACTCGGAGTTCCGGATTTTAAAATAATAATCAAAATATTCATCATGCGTTTTTGAAATCCCAGCACAAAGAGGTACCAATTTGAGAAAATCGCCATTTAATGCTTTGACATGCAAAATAAATATTAAATATTATTTTATTCAGTTGACAAACCATGTAAAGCACTTGGATGGATTCAACGAACTTCACTGATTTCGAAAAGTCCTCATTTGTCCACATAGGTGTCCATTTGCTCAAGATATTACATTTTTTATTAACTTCCTACTTTGTAGCTTACTACAAAGTTACAACTGGCCATCTTCGACACTGATTTCCGGGTGACCGGGTGATGCTAAGACTGAACATGGATATTCATTGTGAAGCCTGCAGAGCAAGGAAGAGATGTCTGTTGGGAGTCATCACTGCAAAATCCATCATTTAACACCTCAAAGAATTAGGCGCCCTTGATTAAATTGATTTTTCAGGTACCAGACTTAACCATTTCTCCATACTGCCATCTGACGCTTCAAACGGTTGCTGACAACGAACGGTGAACCCTGCTGACTGGCTAACAAGCTTACTGCATGACTAGAGGTATTCCACATCCAACGAATATACGCAAGGCATCTGAAAGCTACATTAAGGACCCCTAAAGTAAGGGTGCCCCTTGCTTGTGAAGGTTCAAACACCATTTTGACAAAACTGGAACTCTCAACCAGATGCCCTACTTTGACCTCTGATATCTGGAGTTGGGATGGCCTGATTCGAGCACCGTCTGTCTCAACGCGTAGCCAGAAGGACCTATGAGAGATGTCTTTGGAGGTGACGAAGCAAGAAAACTGCTTCTAAGACCTCAAATAGAAAGGGGCCTTTCCCAAGATGGAATAGACGACCAAACTTAGCCATTTTCTGAGCTGTCTTCCTTTTTCAGTATTTTGTAAAAGACCTCGCACATACGAGTGTTTGCCAAATCCTGGAGGTTGATGGCCAGGCTCGTTGGATAGCTGGAGTAATTACGCACAAGTCCCGTGAAGACTTTGAACGTCAATAACCTCATCTGATAGGCCTAAAGGCTAGGCGCCCTTGGCCTACAAAAGTACAATGATTTTTTTTTTTTCTCCGCCCGCTAAATTACGTGCCTGGTAGAATCTCTGCCACGATCTTTCATAATATCGGATTAACAGGCAAGTTGGTGCATCGCGAAGCCGGACTAGAGTAGCACAGATGTCAGAAGACCTCGTCAGTAATTTCAATCATCTCAAGGGTCATTTTGAAGGGTGCCCCTGAGCTACAGGGGCGCAATTTCACCATTTGAGGAAGCTCTGTGATATGAACTCTCCTCATAATCTCGTCTTTTGACGTTGACTGCTGGAGCTCTGGGACTCGGATGACTGCATTTGATAGCTCGTCGGATAGGCAGACTAGTCGTGAAGAGATTGAATGCATCTACAATTAGGAATACCAAGATCCAACCCCCCTTTAAGAGGTGCGCCCTTGAGCTATAGGGGCGCAAAAGCTAATAAATGACAAGCTTCTGCAAACTGCAACCTCTGGAATCTTGAACTTCTGATGTCAGTTACCGGAGTTACAAGTCTTGGATAGCCTCATAGGATGGCTCATCGGATAACTGGAGTAATTTTGAAGAGATTAATTGTATTCATGAGCATGTGCCACAAAATTTAGGCCTTCAAAAAGAAGGGCGCCCCTGGGCTATAGGGGTGCAATTTTGCTTTTCCTTGAGAAATCTTCATAAATTAACCACTGAAATCTTTGTCATAGCCACCGAAATGACCATACAATGGTATAATCGTCGTCGTGAAATGCTCCTTCATCGTGAAATGCCTCGTTCTGAATCCCCGATTCAGGTTCTAATCAATGGATACTGCCTTTGACTGACACAATACTGACCAAACTCCATGCTTGATATTGCCCAAAAACTGTATTTGACATCATTTTAGCAAGGTTTAGACTATTTTAAGCAAAATGCCTTGATGAAGCAAAAAAATTGGTTTGGGTACAACATTTAGCTGTCTCTAATTTTAGCTTGATGCACTATTATTAGATCATGTATTTTTGGAAGTCTATTTCTGAATCTCTTATCATGCAAGAGATGTGAGTCCTAATGTTAGTTTGGAGTAATCTTTGTTGGTAGTTTTAGTGAATATTGTTTGAGTTTAAATTTAGTTTAATGGTTAGAATTTTGTAATAAAGATTGCATTGCATGCAATTAAGTTTTGGAGTGTAGCAACATTGTAATGAACCAGACCAATTTTTTTTTTTGATTTTCGCAATTGATTACAATGCAACACGCACCCGTTAAGGTTAGCACAAACCAAAACGATGCGGAAAGTAACTCTAACCAGAATGTACACCAGGATCCCGATGTGGGAAAGGTGTGAGCATTGGTCAGAGGATCACAAAGGAAATTGCTGAACAAGAACTCTAACCAAGTGATGCGCCGGCGAACGACGAGCATACGGTCAGAGGATCCCTATCTAGTGCAATACTGAAAATTAGCTCAACACCAAGTATGTGCTACTCAATCCGAGAAGGATAGGAGGCGACCATATGGCGGAGACTTGGGAAATTACAATGCAAACAAGTAAATAGGCGGCAAGCCAGCCTCTTCCACTTATTCAGTGGGAAGTACAAGTAAATACAAAATGAGAGGAGAGAATTGCTGACAGTACTACTGTTCAGCTTACAATAAATTAGAGAACCTGTCAGTATCATAAGATTAAAATCATTTCAAAGCTATAACAAGTTAAGAACTTTCTTTCACACTCCCAAACTCACTGAATATTAACTCCTCACACATCTAATGAACTTACTCAAATCTGGTATGACTGTTTTTGACAGAATTGATACAGAACAGCAGCCTGGTAACTCACTAAAATGCACGTAGCTAGCTCCAAACTCAACCTATTGATGAGATATCAAATGCAGATTACTCTATTAATGATGGCGACTAAGATGCAACCCCAAAACCACCCCAAACATGCCTTAATTATTTTGCACAGATTTCAATGTCACTTCAAGATGGTACGGCCCAGCTGCAAGGGCGAATTTTCTCTATAAAATCACACAGTCACTAATAAAATCTGATAATGTGCTAGAATGGGCGCCTTTCATAGACAAATCATTAGACTCAATACCCAGAATGATAGCAATTATATTTCATGAGCTATGAGTGAAACTTACATTCTTCAATGATATTCAGCAACATCAGAAATATGATAATAGATGCAAACTAGAACTCCAAAATGCAATTACTCAACTGAAAATGCAATAATACCTAATACATGCTAACCTCTCAACTAGTTGCTATCTTTCAAGCAAGAAGAAGAGCCAATGCTAGGAGGTGTGCTTTCCTCGAAGCGAGTGCCTGAAGACAATCCAGCAGCATAACGGTGTAGTAGACAAAAGATCCCAAATGAAGAGCTGAGGCCTGATTAAATAGACGAGAGAGAAACATCTAGAAGCTTCTAGAGGGCGCCCAAACCCTAATTTCAAATTCACCTTTTTCCCTCCAAAAGATGGTGTCCTTTTTCATCAATAAAATATTTCACTTTTTAAAATAAAATCAATCTCTCAAAAAGGCGTCCCTTTTCTTAGTCTCAATATTTGACATTAAAAATATAATTTATCTCCTTATGACGCCTTGACCCTCAAAAGTCCCCTTTTTAAAAACAACTTAAAGTTGTACTGCTAGGCAAAGGGGTATAATATTAAAATAATAATATTATAATGAAAATACTTATCTCTCCAAGAAAAAATGCGCCCAAGGCCAAGAACTGAAGTGCCAGCTGAAACAACTGAAGAAGAGGTCCAACTGAACTGAACCCAAACTGTCCATTGCCAAAAATAGAATTTACTAAAAATAGTAAATTCGCAAAGTTGCCTGGAATGCCAAACTGAACACACCACTGCGAAGCTCTCTGAAAACCTAGAAAGAATCCCCAATCAGAATCCCAAACTCCAAGCAACAACCTCCTCAAAACTAGGAAACCCTAATTTCACCATCCGCATAGCCTACGGGTCTCCAGAAAAGGCCAACGGTCAACTGAAACGATCACCGCTGAGAAGGGGACATTACAAACATCAGTTAGTTTTTTATTATTTTTCATGTAACGTCTTATAAAAACCTTATAAATAATTGTGACTCACACTTATTTTCCAAGGTAATATTCTTGCCTACTTGTTGCTGAAATTGTTTTTCTGTTTCATTGAATATTATTAATCTTGAATTCATTATTCATTCAATACAATTTAGTAATGCTTATCTTGTTTGTAAATTAGTATTGAGATGTTTTGTAGTATTTGTTATGTGTGCCAAGGTATAGATGAAATTGCTTTTAGCATTTTTACAAGCTTTGTATTGTAGGTTTACATCAAGTTAGAGATTGTGGCTTTATATGGATTCCTTGATTCTATGTACTAAAGTTTGTGTCCTTGTGTTTAAGCCTGTTTAATCCTTATGTGTCCTTGCACTGCTCAATACTTTGCATTTAATTGAACAATGCATGTAGTAATTATACGGTTTTCTTTTAGTTTAAAAGTATAAAAATCTTTTTCCTTCAGTTGAAGTGCATGTCAACCTTTTGCTTTAGGTGAATCCATAATGACACAGCTTTAGGTTTATTCAACATGACCATGAAGTACCCAAGAAAACACTATACAGATTGTAAATAGCCAGTGCATGCTGTTTAGATTAGGTTAAATTTTGTTTATATGGAGCTTTTTCGTCTAATTCAAGGAGTGGTCCTAATCCACATCTGTTTCATTTTGTGTCACACTAAAAGGTGTGAATACAAATGCTAACTCTAAGTTAATATCCTTATTCATACAAGACCATTCAAAATATTTGAAAAAATACAACATTTTACATGTCATCTAGCAACTCTTATTTTTGTTTGGATCTTTTATTCCAAGTTATTATGGTCATGGTCCAATGTTGGGATATTTGATTCCAAAATGTTAGTTGTTTTCTCGAAAGAAAATATACCCTATTTTGATTAGCACATATTAACTTTTACTTTGAAGAGGTCTAGTTTCCTTCCTAACCACCTAGGAAAAATAATTGAAGTTCATGGAACAAGGGGAAAACTGATTTAACTTTAATTGTTCAAGCTTAATGTTATTTGAAGCCTTAGTGTTTTCTTTGCTGGAAATCATCTTGTAGCTACACATTGAATGCTCATAAATTGCATGAGATAAGAACTTAATTTTAAAAGGTTTATTTATTTTCTTTTTGATGTCGAATGCAAGTACAATGCCTTTGGAAGTATTGTAGCATTAGCTATACATTGTATGCTAATAAATTGCATGACTTAAGAACTTAACTTTTGAGAATTTTTAATTAATTTACTTTCCTTTTGATGCAGATTGCAAGTGCAATGTCTTGGGAAGTATCTTAGCATTAGTTTCTTTTGGAGTTTCTTTAAGTGGTTTTTCAGTGGGATTGGAGATTCATGTGGATTTGATAACTTTCCAAGTCTAGGGTTGGAAGCATACAAGAAAACGTAAGCCTTTTCTTCCACCAATCACAATGTTTTGATATTTAATGCTAAAAACAAACATCTAAGTTTTGTAGATGCTTGATGCAGTTATTCTTCTTTGTAATTCTTTGCAAGCTTTTGTGCTCAATCCATATTTGATAGATGTCTAGTGTAAATTATGAGAGAGCAAACTAATAAAGTACAAGAAGATAACTGAAATGAAAAAGTTAAACAAAAAATAATAGTGTTCCACAAGGATGTGTCCCATACCTTCCCTCTTGGACATTTTGGGGATGTGATGACAAGGAGGGGAACCCCACTCTTCCCCTCTCTCTGTCCCCTTTATTGCAATTTTTTGTCATATCCTTGAGATATTTCAGAATTTTTTTGGCGTGCAGGAGATGTTTTTTAGTTTGGGGAGGCTACTTGGGGACATCTGCAATCTGTCAGGGACACCTAGAGATATCTGCCTTGACATCCCATATGTCAGAATTGTTCAAAAGGCATTTTTTCTTAAAATTAAAAAAACTGTAAAAAAATAGGGCCTTGGAGTGATTTGCATTTTAAAATAGTTATTTTCATGATTATTGATAACATAACAATTAGATATTCATATTTACAATTTTGTATTTGAATTTTAGTGTTCCATTCATTTTTTGATGGACACTGGTGAATCTTGATTGTGTTAGTGTTTTAATTTGTTTTCTTAGGACAACTTGAACTAGAGTGTGTGAGGAAAACCTCTCTTCAAATTAGCAGGGAAATCTCCCTAGTTTAAACTACTCACTACTTATGCGTATCATACAATTTATCTTTTGGGGTTTTACATGAAAATAAATAATTTGAAAGCAAACATGACCTACATTTTTGATGTTAGATGTTTGAGCACAAGACTTGAATTTTTTTAATCTCACTGTAAGGTTTTTCTGTATTTATGCAGCCAAACAATAACATGAAGTGAAAACCAATGCTTTCCATTGGTTAAACTAGAGATCAATGGATTTACATCAACAGGATTAATTAAACAAAGGAAACACCCTACTAACAAAAAGAAACATAGGGCAAGATTGAGAAAAATTAATTACTTGGAAGCATACAAAGACACTTCAAGGAATAAAGACAAATGTTTTACACAAAGTTCAACACAAATGTTTTTTATTAATAACTTGCCAAATTCTCACATCCACAATACAATGATTTGACTTCAAAGTCGAACAATTATCACTAATCATAAGTTTGACTTCAACAATTCTTTTCAAATTATGCGCTCAAAGCACTTACTTATAAGCTCTCAAGAAGTAGCTTTTAGGGATAAAATAATAATAAAATATTCTATAAAAAACATTACTTCAAAGCAATCCTACCCTTGTATGCAGAAAATAAGAAGTAAAACTATTTTAAAGCAAACTAATTTAAAAATAATTAATTAAATATAATTAGCCTAAAATAGACTCTCAACCTTTGCTCAAAAATAAATATTGGCTAAAAATGGAAAATAGCAATAAATGACTATTCTAAATCATTAGCATCTAACTTTGAACTTGAACCTAACACATCTGAAGGATTTGACAATTTTGGAGATAGTTTTTTGTTTGTTTCTCTTGCAAGATGAACTTTATCCATAAACTTCTTGGTTTCAGCAATTGGAAGCTTTTGGGCTAACTCTTCCTTATCCAATTGTCTTTGAACAAAGCTTTTGCTCTTTACAAATACTATTTGACATTCCAACACCTTGAGTTTATATGCCCGGTTTTAATGTAATTTGGTTGGCTAGTTGCTAATATCTTGCTTGTTATTTTCATTGTTCTCATTTTAGTCTTTGTATGCTCTCATCTTGCCCACATTGAGAACTTTGTGATCAAACAGATCTAAGATTTGAATTGATTGTAAAAACTTATAGTGGATTTGAGCTAACCATCTTACCAAGGACATTATAGTCGTATCAAAGTTGGTTGTCTTGTCAACGTGTTTTCAAAAGCTAATCATTTTCATACAACATATTTCACATGCATCGTAGTGACAAAGAGATCCATTATTATCAGAGAGAAAAAGAAAGGTACTGATTAGCCAAGGGAAGAACAACAAAATCCAGAGATTGTGACAGAAGAGTTACATATGGAAAACAAAGAAAAGAGAACTATGATAGAAGATGATTAAGTGGAAGCTCGTTACAACAAATTTTCTATGTTCCTTGGGGACACATCCCTTGGGTTTACTAGGCGTGCTTGTCTTAGGGATGTCCCCTAGCTGTGCCTATTTTAAAAAAAAATTCCTCTAAATGTCTTGGGAATGTGGGGACGGGTAGGGGGCATGCAGGGGACAACTAGATTTCCTTGGGACGACTGAGGACATCTTATACGTGCCACAACCATCCTAGGGACGGTTAGTCGTTCCTTGCATTGTAGAGGTGTTTTCAATGAAAAAAAGGTCCAAATTTATTATTTTTCTTTTTTTTTTTGTGTGTGGGCTACCACACTACTCTTAGCCCTAAAATCCCTAAAACAACAAAAAAAAGGCTTACCTATCTCATTTTAACTCATTTGTACATGTCAAAAAAAATTGCAGCAAATTTGGAGCTAAATTTTTAAATTTTGAATGGGGTTTGGCAATTGAAAAAACCATCTTTGGTGAGTAGTGAGGAGTGAGGTAGCAAAAAAAGTGAAAGAGGTAAGTGAATCTTCCATTTGTTTTTTTTCTCAAATTTTTTTAAATGTTTTAAAGGAAGAAATGTATGATTATTTATCTATTTTCAATTTGCACTTGCATGTTATTTCACAAAACAAAACAACATGAGTAGTAGTAGTGAGAGTAGTGAGTACGGTGAGATGGAAGTGTAGTGTCCCTTACCTATCTTGCCCTAGAATTTACTTGTTGATTAGTTTTAGGGTTTCTTCTTTCTAAATGAACGTTCTCCTAACTCAGTAACCCTAGATTTGAATCCTGTATTCACTATATTAACAACACATCTGTTAGCATTAATATCTAGATATCCCAATTAGACACAATCATAAATGTAGTTAGGCAGACAGAAGAGGAGTGCCAAGGGTGGATCCGCCCTGAAGCCTTCAAATAAAGCTCAAGAGGTTGTCCATCACAATCCTTCTTGCCTAGTGGCTTGGTACTTGCATATTCCACTCATGGCAACACCTTAGAAGACACTTGTCCTATCAGGGGAGAGGAACCATAGAGTCCAAGTGGCCTAAGGCCTACCATGTCCTATTTCCCAACCCTTGCTTTGGGCCTGTGGGGCAAAATATTGCCCAACCCTTGCTTTGTACCTGTGGGGCTGAATTCTAGGTGGGACCCCCACCCCTCCATGACCCAACGCTTGTCTCGGGCCTGAGGGACAGAAACCTAGGTGGGGTTTTTAGGCAAACCAAATTACTCATGATTCGCCCTTCTTGATAGGTTCACAAGCACATAGCAGACAATCTTTACACAATCATATATATATGCATTCATTATTGATTCATCTATATTCATCCTTTATGCTTTTAACATGAGAATATAGCCAAATGAGCTATACCATGGGAATGTATCAAATTGCATATGTAAATGTCACACTATTAATATATCCATGTCATTCTTTATCACATTCTATTCTATCCATGATGTATGAGGTTGTTGGCGTAAAAACTAACACCTCTAGAGTGCAGGTTTGTACGGACAGCTATGCACACTGCGTAATGAGTGCTCTTCAAATTAGGAGGGGAAGCTCCCTCATAGTGCTGGAATGCGTGGAAAAGAAAAGTAATCTAAGTCCTATCTTTTTGTTCTCAGCTGGAAGAGGCACAAGGTTAAGAAAACCAAGAACGTTGCAGCTAAGGATTTTCTGGTTTCGCAGATCATTAACTACAACTAAGCTAACTACTTTAAATCTATCCAGTTTCCTCAAGAAAACAGAGCATGAGGAAATGGAGCAGGGATGATTATCAGACGATAAACGTGTTTAGATTCTCTACCTGAAGGCAAGGTGGCGCATCTATCAGCTCAATCTAGACAAGTTTATTGGGCACAAAACAGATTTAAGAATTTACCATGACAATCTCATGAAACCCTATGTGGCATAACAATTGATCATAATAGTGAAGACTTCACAAAACAGATTTATCATCACAATCTCATGAAACCCTATGTGGCATAACAATTGATCATAATGGTAAAGATGCTCAAAACAGATTTACCTAAACTATGGGAAGAATTTATCATGATAATCTCATGAAACCCTATGTGGCATAACACTTGATCAAGATAGTAAAGACTCACAAAACAGATTTATCATCACAATCTCACGAAACCCTATGTGGCATAACACTTGATCATTAATGATAAAAGGTTCACAAAACAGATTTATCATCGCAATCTCTTGAAACCCTATGTGGCATAACAATTGATCACAATGGTAAAGATACACAAAACAGATTTATCATCATAACCTCTTGAAACCCTATGTGGCATAACAATTGATCATAATGGTAAAGTTCACAAAACAGATTTATCATCGCAATCTCTTGAAACCCTATGTGGCATAACAATTGATCACAATGGTAAAGATACACAAAACAGAAAGAATTCACCATTACAATTGCATGAAACCCTATGTGGCATAACAATTAATTGTAATAGCGAAGACACATGAACAAATACCAAAAGAGCAATATTGAGGGCAAGGTAGGCGAGCATATATTTCTCTCTCAAGCAAAAGTTAATTACAAATGAGCAAAAGCTCTTATTTATATACATCAAGGTGTAGGGAACCCTAAAATCACCTTGTGTTAACTACTGATCTACAAATGCATGCAAGATTAATTATTAAACCCTAATGAAGTAAACTATACAGTTAACTGGAAAGCTACCATCAGTTAACTGGTACATTTAACCTAAATGGACCATGTGCAAGCATGCACGTCCTTATTTAAAGCAAAGTTAACTGGACACTACCCTCAGTTAACTGGAAACCCTAACCCTAACTCCTGTGATGATAATTCCAAAGATGAGATAAGCATGTGTTAAGTCAACAAGTAAACTCAAGACTGAAAGTCGAGTTAACTGCTGCTCATGACTCAACCCTCGAAATTAACTGCAGGTTCCAACTGGCAGATCACTCCATGTCATCTCGGTCTAACACTTCGACCAAGAACTCATCAATCTCTCTGTCATCTGGCACTTTGATACTGTCTAAAGCAATAATCTACCTCTTCAATTCTTTGTCGCCCTCTTTTACCGTATGCATGCATTCTTTGATATCTTCAGCCGCTTTCTTGAAATTAACTGAAATTACTGAAATGTGATCCAACATAGACACCATAGAATCTTTATCAAGATATCACGAACAAGCTTCTGAAACTCAGTTTGCATAGCCTTGAGATCAGCGTAGGTACCATCTTCATGAAGACAATGGCATGGGATTTGAGTGACTTTGGCGGCTCCGTAAATGGAGTAATCTCTGTTCCTTTTGCAACTCAACGCTTCATTGTCAGCGGCTCTGATGAAAACCTAAATTAAGACCGATTTGGTCTTGAATTCAGTCTAGTTGAACTGCCTTTTGAAAAACTTGCCCGTTGACTGTGAACACGGCTATGTTCTAACAATTCTCTCCAGAAAGCAAAAAAAATGGCTCCTAGTGAGGCTAAAAATACCCTGTCGGAGGATAATTTTCACCAAAAATTCTGAGACATGGGTTTTGTCCGGAAAATGATTCTAAGACAACCCACAACGTCAAAATTGTGAAAAAAATGCCGTTTAGCCTAACATGCAAAGACTTTTCAGTCGAGAACTGCAGGGGTTTTTAGAGCTTCCCGGGGCAATTTTTCATGAGAAAATCTGGAACATGGGTTTTGTGTACAACGGAATTCTAAACAAACCCAGATGATGCAATTTTCAAAAAGATGTGATTTTATCCCACATGCAAAGAAATTCTCGGAAAAAAGCATAGAGCTTCAGAATGAAGGCTACGGGGCGATTTTCTCGAAAAAATCTAAGACGTGGGTTTTGTTGCTGATGCTGAAATATGCGAACCCAGATGGTCAAATTCTGAATATTTTCCCGTTTTCTTTGACATGCGAAGAAAGTACCTAAGATGAGAAATAGAAGAAATAAGACAGAAGATAGAAGGTTTTACTTGTCTGCTTCTGAAAAATCCGCCAATCACTGTTGTAGAACTTGATGAAACCTGCATGCAAAGTGAAAATAAAGTCTGGAATCTCCTTCCTCCGAACAATCTGAACTCGTTGCTATGAAGAACGCTGAATTCTGACACCTGTAGCACCTTTAGCTTGCTGGTCGCTCAAGAAGAATATAAACTTCAAAGCTCAAGATGATGAAATAATGGACGCCAATGCTTGGTTAAATAGACTTTCATCTATGAAATTCGCATAAAGCAAGAAATCCTTGAAAAGTGCGCTTGGCTTGTGATTGGACCTTATTTTAGTTAACTGAAACTAAAATATGCTAAATAAAGCACGATGCTTTAGGGTTTTCCCTTTCAATCTTCAGTTGACAAATCTTGATTGAATTCACCATCTTGAAAATTCATTAAATTAACAATTAAGAACTAAAGCGTCCCTTTTGAGAACTCAAGTTGACAATCTTGATTAAGTTTGAATTCGCCAACTTCATGCTCATGCTTTAGTTCTAAAAATAACGTCCCTTTCAAGACTTCAGTTGGCCTTCAAGAAGTGAATGCGCCAACTTCACATGCTTTAATTCTAATAATAGCGTCCCTTTTGGAACTTGAGTGAACATTCCAAGACAAAATGCGCCATACTTCACTAATTTATGCTTCATCAGTTATGCCGTCCCTTTTCAGAACTGAAGTTGACATTCAATGAAGCGCCATCTTCACAAAAACTTCACAATTGCAACCAAATTTGACATGCATGTGAACTCCAGTTGACTTTCAAGAATAATCTTCAGTTAAGTGAACATGCAATCAAGTTAACTCAACATGCAAGGTAGTTAACTGAAGATGCAAACTAGTTAACTCGACATGCGAACTGAAAGATCACTCAACATGCCAATATATGAACTGAAGATGACAACCCAGAAAACGTTTAGTCTAACTGCAGTCAGAACTCCAGTTAAGGCATCCATTCAACTCTCTTTCGAAAATCCAACTTTGAACTCTCAAAACAAATTCTAGACTTAGCCAAATTTCATGAAAACTTAGGCTTAAACCTCTGCCGGAACCTCTGTTCATCCTCTGACACTGGTTGACTGACTTCTCCGATTGGCTGACTAACAGGTGCATCGCAGAGCTAAGTAAGAACTGATCAAAAGGTATCTTGAGACTGGAAACCATAAAACTGACATCTGAAGGCTCAAAAATCCAAGCGCCTTTTTCAAAAGCTGCGCTTTTTCACAGACTTAGTCAAATTTTGACTTCTGCATTTCGTACGAAGGGAAAGATAAATCCTTCATAACTTCTGTTTTACCAACTTTCAGGACTGGATCTCAGGTTCACTGCGGAGCTGACCTCATTCTGCATAATAGCTGCAAAGGCACATTTCTCCAGAAAACATCATCTGAGGGGTGAAAAACAAGGGCGCCTTTTTGAAAAGCTGCTCTTTTCATTCCAGACTTAGCCATTTCTGGAAATGACTAAAATAATACAAAAACCCCGACTGCAAGCTGCTGAGTCATCTTCTGATCTGACGAAGACAGGCAACGGAAAGCTGAAAGTAACACGGACAAATTGAATATCTGATATCATCAGAAAGAAAGCATTAAAAGCTTGAAAAGCTCAGGCGCCTTTCTGAAAATGTGCTCTTTTGCTTTTTCCTTTGATATTCTGACTAAGATTTGACCCTACGTTTTACCTTAGGTTCAGGTACTTCAGCAACTCAGATTCACCCACTGACGGATGCGTCGCGAAGCTCGAACAAACATGAGATAAACATCTTGGGTGGCATTTAGCCAAAAACCTACATCTGACACCTCAAAAAGATGGGCGCCTTTCTCAAAAGCTGCGCTTTTCTCCAGTGTTAGCCAATTCTCGTCTTCGCCTTGTTTTGCGCTATATCTTCCATAACTTGAGCAAAACAGGTCCGTTTGACAAGCTTGATAGCTCACTGCGAAGCTAACGTGATGCCGGACAAACGTCTGCTGGAGGTGACAAACCCTAAAAACAGGATCTGGGCCCCTAAAAGATAGGGCGCCCTTCTCAAAAAGTGCTCCCTTCTCCAGAGATAGAAAATTTTGATGATTCTCGTTCAAATTTTCATTTTCCTTAAATCTCTTCAGTAACAGACTGACATGACACTGACACCAACTCCATATTTAAAAACCCCAAAAACGACCTTCTGACATCACTTTAACAAGGTTAAGACTCAATTAAGCAAAATGCCTTAGTGAATCAAAAATTTTGGTTTTGGGTACAACAGAGGTCAATGCTAATGTATTCTATAAAAGATCTAGCATTAGTCAAATCTAAATGCATTCTATTACATGAAAGATCCAACACTAATAAAATCTAATGTAGTCATAGTTAATCCTTAAAACAACCAGGTGCTATTCCCATAATAGTGATGCAATGAGATCCAATCCAATCTGTTAACTTTTACTTGTCTTTCCTAAGTGATTGAGGAAACAAATTATCACAGAGCTTCCCCTATGACCCATCCAAGGACCTGCTGTTCTGATTCTAAAACCTGGGATTGCTAAATATTAATGGCTAAGTGAATTACTTCACCTTGTTTCGCTGTGTCTGGAATAGTTGTTCCTTAAGCATGTTTGATATCTTCTAATGAATGTGAAACCCGAATTGATGACTAGTTGCTCGTTTAGAGTCCTCCATATGCTTCTGTTTCCAATCCTTGGTTCTTGTTCCCATGATCTGCTTGTTTCTCTTGATTCCATTTATTTTCTATCTTGTTTCCTTTTATATCTTATGTCTCAATGGAAGGGATGTGCCCCTTTTGAATAGAAATGTCTTTTAAATGAGCATGTCTCTTAGTTAGGCGGTTCATATCAATTATTGCTAGTTGAGATACTAATCGATCTGAGAACATGGGATGTAGAGAGGCCTTTCCAAAGTTTGAAGCCTAGGACTCACACGTCAGGGCCTTTTATATCCTATATCAATTGAAATGAGGCACCCCTTAGAAGAGTGATAGTCCTTCAAAAGACATGCCTTTTGTTAATCTTATCTATTCATAATGAATCGTTACTTTCTATAATAACTTACTTTGATTTACCAAGCACTAAATTGACATAATTATTGTTTGCTAACTATATCATTCGCTTTACTAAGGCTCTGATGCATTGCTGGTCTTTCTGTTCATACTTCAAATCCTTATAATGTGATAACTCATAAGCCCGATTCCTCTTTGACTTCAACCATATCTCCCAAGTTGGTCCGATGGGAAAGACAATATCGACTTATGCTAGTTTAGATGCGTATGTATCCTGAATATGTGACCTCTCTAATCTTGGCACCCAAAGTAACAACGTTTAGACACAAATAATGGCACATATATCAATTACATCGGTCTCCCTTCAATGTCCATATTAACAGTGACAGGGGATAGCTTGATAAGACCATCCTGAAGACTCCCGACTTACCCAACGTAATTCAATAGTAGGCATGATTAATATTTGATCTTTGTAATGGCCATCCACCTATTTCTAGGAAGCGATCGAAACTTCACCATATCCTTGCTCACGTATGTAGAAAATTTCAAGTCAGCTTTGAATGTTAGATACGCTATAGACAAAGGATTCAATCACTTCAATATTTTTTGTTGCATATCATAATTATTTCTTTCTCAAGGAATTGCAGCTACTCTTGTAGCTAATTCCATCATTCCTCAGGCAGAGTAGACAACCAGGGAGGTGAAATATCTTCGTGTAATATTACATAGAAATCGTTTAATATTTATATTTGATTATCATTTATAATTTATCCTATTTTAGGCTTTTATTTTAGTATTTAATCTTGGATGTTGAGTTATCTGTAAATTGTCAATATATATTATCCATCTCACATTATTACTATGATTATAATAGCTAGTATTTATATTTTGGGAATTATATAATTATATTTAATTTTGATAATATAATAATAATTATAATTATGATGTTGTCTTTGACAATCATAATTATAATCATATCAACTGTTTAATATTTTAAATATATATTTTGTTATTTTACTGTTACGATTTCGGGGACATGACACGAAGAAAGAAATGAAAATCAAAATGTGAGAGTTTCAAGTTCACTTGGGGGTTCATCAGGATGTGGGAGTGTTATGGGTGAAATGGGACAGCCACAGAATCCATCCGAGTGCCCTTTCAAAGTTGTAAAACCTTATGTACAAGGCCCTTTGAATCCCCAAAAAACTCTTTTTCAATTAGTGACAGCCTTATACAAAAGATAAAAAGAAAAACTTTGGGGGTACTAGAGTGTGGTTGTGTCACATTTGGAAACAAATTCTAAAGGGAGCCATACAAGAGTATATTTTTATCTATTAGGCTTTATAGGACAAGGGGTGAAGGTGTATCAAAGATAAAGGAGGATGAGAAGGTAGAGGTTCATAAATTACATATGGAGGCACAATCAAGGTATACAAGTGTGCTAATACCTAATCAATCCACACAATCAACTATGCATATGCCCTTTATGGTTGGTAGTGGTAATAGTAGTGGTGATGTTTCCACAAGAGGAAAGATAAAGACTCTTTGCTAGTGAGAAGGTGGGGATAATTGTAGATTTATTCAATTTGTCGCATGGGATGTGGTAAAGTTTTCCATGGCCAAATTTTTCTATTCCCATGCCATCCCATTCCATTCAACACATTCTCATTACTTCAAACAAATGTACAAATGTTCTATAGGTCATTAATTTGACACGTGTGCAAATTAGTTGGCATTATGGTAGAGGGTGCTTATGAGCACATCTTTTGGAATCCATGTGTTCATGCTGGGAGCTCGACCCGAGCTGAGTTGGCGAGCTGAGCCGAGTTGGAGGGCGAGCTGAGTCAGGCAGGCGAGCTGAGTTGGAGGGTGAGTTGAGTTAGGCAAGCGAGCCCAGTTGGAGGGTGAGTTGAGTTGGACGGGGAGCCGAGTTGGGCGAGCTGAGTGCGAAAATTCGGCCTTAAAAATCGGGGGGCTGGGTCATTTTTCGGCGTCATCCTACCGATGTTTGGGATTCAAACAAATAGCTTATATAGGGGGGTGGTGTCATTCGAGAGGGCCCCCATGGAGTCCCATTCCGAAAGACCAGTCCCGTCCTGTACTGACAGTCCCGTCCCCACCCCAGAGCTCGACAAGTGCCATATATATATATATATGTCGGCGACGTCGCCGACTTGGCGACTTGGACGACTTGGGCGACTTGGACAACTCGAACATGCACTGGATCTTGGCTTCGGCGAACTTGGCGACTTGGGCGACTCGGACATGCACTGGATCTTGGCTCCAGTGAACTCGGTGACTTGGGTGACTTGGACGACTCGGACATGCACTGGATCTTGGCTCCGGCGAACTCGGCAACTTGGGCGACTTGGACGACTCGGACATGCATTGGATCTTGGCTTCGGCGAATTGGACGACTTGGCGAACTTGGCGACTTGGGCGACTTGGACGACTCGGACATGCACTGGATCTTGGCTCCGGCGAACTTGGACGACTTGGGCGACTTGGATGACTCAGACATGTACTGGATCTTGGCTCCGGAGAACTCGGCGACTTGGGCAACTTGGACGACTCGGACATGCACTGGATCTTGGCTCCGGCGAACTCGGCGACTTGGGCGACTTGGACAACTCGGACATGAACTGGATCTTAGCTCCGACGAACTCGGCGACTTGGGCGACTTGGACGACTCGGACATGCACTAGATCTTGGCTTTGGCGAACTCGGCGACTTGGGCGACTTGGACGACTTAGACATGCACTGGATCTTGGCTCCGGCGAACTTGGACGACTTGGGTGACTTGGACGACTTGGACATGCACTGGATCTTTGGCTCGGGCGACTTGGGCGACTTGGACGACTCAGACATGCACTAGATCTTGGCTCCAGCGAACTTGGGGACTTGGGTGACTTGGACGACTCGGACATGCACTGGATCTTGGCTCCGGCGAACTCGGCGACTTGGGCGACTTGGGCTGACTCGGACATGCCGGATCTGCCTTAGCTCCGTGAACTTAGGCGGCTTGAACCTTTCGAACATACCTGGATCTTAGCTGGCAGATTGGACGACTTAAGCGAACTTTCGGCGCTTAGGCGACTTGGGCGGCTTCGACCATGCACTGATCTTGGCTCAATGAACTTGGCGACTTGCGGCGACTTGGGCGGCTCGGACACTTTGGATCTTAGCTCCGTGAACTCGGCGACTGGGCGACTTGGAGCGACTCGGACATGCACTAGATACGGCTTGGCCCGAACCGGCGACTTGGGCGGCTTTCAGACTGTTCCGGACATACTTTGGATCTTAGCTTAAGCGAGCCTTTCGGCTGACTTAGGCGACTTGGGCATTCGGACATGCCCAGATCTGTCAGCGAACCAGCGACTTAGGCGACTTGGGCGGCTTCGGACATGCCAGATCTTAGCCAGCGAACTCGGTGACTTGCGACGCTTGGACGACTCAGACATGCACTGGATCTTGGCTCCGGTGAACTTGGCGACTTGGACGATTCAGACATGCACTGGATCTTGTCTTCAGCGAATTGGACGACTTGGCAAACTCGGCGACTTGGACGACTCGGACATGCACTGGATCTTGGCTCCGGCGAACTCGGCGACTTGGGCGACTTGGACGTCTTGGACATGCACTGGATCTTGGCTTCGACGACTTGGACGACTTGGCGAACTCGGCGACTTGGGCAACTTAGACGACTCGGACATGCACTGGATCTTGGCTCCGACGACTTGGACAATTTGGCGAACTCGACGATTTGGGCGACTTGGACGACTCAAACATGCACTGGATCTTGGCTTCAGCGAATTGGATGACTTGGCGAACTCGGTGACTTGGGTGACTTGGACAACTCAGACGTGCACTGGATCTTGGCAAAGGCGGCTTGCACGACTTGGCAAACTCGGCGACTTGGACGACTCAGACGTGCACTGGATCTTGGCTTCGGCGACTTGGGCGACTTGGACGACTCGGACATGCACTGGATCTTTGCTTCGGCGACTTGGACGACTTGGACGACTTGGCGAACTCGGCGACTTGGGTGACTTGGACGACTCGGACATGCACTGGATCTTGGTTTAGGCGACTTGGACGACTTGGCGAACTCGGCGACTCGGACGACTTGGACATGCACTGGATCTTGGCTTTGGCGACTTGGGTGACTTGGACGAATCGAACATGCACTGCATCTTGGCTCTGGTGACTTGGACGACTTGGCGAACTCGGCGACTTGGGCGACTTGGACGACTCAGACATGCACTGGATCTTGGCTTCGGCGAAGTGGACAACTTGGCGAACTCGGCGACTTGGGCAACTTGGATGAGTCGGACATTGTCAGAACCCTGATGGTTCTCTGTTCAAACCCTAACTGATATTTTGTTGTTTTTTTGCAATTTTTTGGTTTTTTTGTGTTTTTGATGGATTTCAGGCAAAATACTAAAGCTGCGATTTTGCTCAAATAATGCTAATAAATTCATAAAAAATTAATAAACTCTAGAAAAGCTTGGAAAATGATCAGAGAAGGTAGGCGCACTGTTTATTATCACTTCCAGAGCATTTACAATACAAAAATCTGAATAAAGCATGAGATACAATAATTTTTATTGAAAAACCGGAATGGCGGCTGAAACAGCATTAAATGCATTGAGAAAATAATATATCAGCTTGCTCTCCAGTCACAGGCAAGTAGAATCTCCAGTATCAATGCGCCTAAGAGCCAATCATCACAAACTGAAGGATAAATGCGTTCCTCTGAAGAAAAGAATGTACGGCCTGGGCAGTACAGAAAAGTACGGCCTGTTGCAGCAATAAATAACAAGGTACGGCTCCTTGGGAAGTGTGTCAAAACCTTGAAGATTGATCTCTGATGAAGTCGCCTGTATTGTCTGATGGATAACTCTGTAAATCCCTGTCTGAATCTGTCAATAAGTTCAATCTGTAACTCCTGAATGAAGTTACCCAGATGCAAGCTTAAACTGGTATTTCACAGTCTCAGTCTGCCTAATCTCTGAAGAGTTTTCGTTCTCCAGAAACGTCTGTCTGCCAGAAACCCTAGGGTTTGCAAACTCCAATGCTCAGAGCACGAAAGACAAAATTGAATAATAATCAAGATAGTTCGATTTTGCCTTGACTGGTAAATATATACTCCTTGAAGAATTTCGACCCAATCTCCTTTTAATTGATCATTTAAATAAATGATTTAATTTCGCACTTTTAACTTAGGAGAAATATTAATTATTGGCGTCCACTTTTTTTAATGAATATAAAATACTCATTAAGTCACATTTAATAATTTATTATAAAGTATAATAAATACTTTATAATTAAGCCGAATAATTAAATATTTAAATATTTCAATAAAGTGACTTTATTATAAAGTCAAAATATTAAATATTTAATAATTCATTAAATACTCCTTATTTCTCCGTCTGAACATCAAACTGCTGAACTGGGTCGATTCTGAAATAATGGTTGAACCGTGCCCTCGCCCGAAATAGCAGCTTCCGCCGACCTAACTTTCTAAAAATAGAAAGTTCCTGAAAAAGCTCATGGAAGATTCTGCGAAGGCCCAACCTGACACAACTGCAAAACTGGAGCTACCAAACACTGAGCAACTACCCCAGATGATCCTCTGAACACTCCTGTCAGCCTACGAGGATCGAAATGATAGGCTAACCTCGTCACCAGTCTGTGCTGACTAGGATGGGGACATGACAGACATGCACTGGATCCTTGCTTCGGCGACTTGGACGACTTGGTGAACTCGGCGACTCGGGCGACTTGGACGACTCGAACATGCATTGAAAGACACAGGGAAGATAGATTGGGTTTAGCGAGTGGTGGTCGAAGCTAGAGATATTGAAATGTTCATTTGCAACCACCGCATCTCACTTTCTCTCTTTAAGAGTTTTTCAAAGAAGAAATTCCTCAAACTTGTGGAGACAAGATATGCTAGTTATTTCATTTTGTTAGAGAGGATGCTTGAGTTGCAGTAGGCTCTAGTATTGATGATAGTTAATTCAAAGTGGAGTAGATGGTCTACTGCAAACATTGTGGAAAGGAAAAATATTAAACAAAAAATCTTTAATAATGATTGGTGGTCCATTGTGAGGTATGAAACTGTTGATTTTTAATAACTTGCTGATTTTATTAATAAATTGACAATTTGATTGCTGATTAATTATTAAATTTTTGATTCTAATTTTCTAACTTGCCTTTTTTGAAATTTTGTTTGCAGATATATTTGCTCCTTTTCTTCTTTTTAGTCATGTGCAAGTTGAAATTTTCTTTGGTCTGCTGGCAAATTTTGAGGTCGAATCATCTCTTGAAGTGCTAAGTATGTGAATATAAATCTGCCACTTATCATTTGAAATATTCAAAAATACAGTCCTGGCAATTTACATCCGGAGAAGTGGAAATCGATGGATTTCTGGCTCTGTAAATAGCCGCCAATACATTCTTTATTCTACACTTGCATAATCCGGATTTCTATCTTATTCTGAGTTTGCTCCACAGTTTCTTTATTCTGAAATCACATTCATTCCTGAGGGACAAAAACAGAGGAAATACCAGTATATTATTATCACATTTTGAGTAAATTCCAATATAGCTGAGTATTCATCATTTGAGAGTCTATTTCTGGGTGAGAAATTTGTGAACATTGAGGGTTTTTGTTAAGAGAAGGACTGGAACTGCGTTATTGGAGAGAAAGCTCATAATCAGGCATGAAACCTTCTTCATCTTTCAAATTTGAATCTGATTGTTATGTATCTGTTGGCGTAACAACTAACACCTCTGGAGTAAGAGTTGGTACGTACAGCCTATGCACACTACGCAATGAGTGCTCTTCAAATTAGGAGGGGAAGCTCCCTCATTGTGCTTGACAAAAATACCTGCAAAGGGAAATAAACTAAACTAATTCCTGTCTTTTTGTTTCAGCTGTAGAGGTACAAGGCTTTCTCGAAAACTATATACGTTGCAGTTGAGAATTTTCTCTGGTTTCGCAGATTCACTAACTACAACTAAACTTAATAACTTAAATTCTATCCAGTTCCCTCAAGAAAACAGAGCATGAGGAAACAGAGCAAGGTTTTGACTATCAGACGATAAACGGATTTAGATTCTCTACTTGAAGGCAAGGTGGCGCAACTATTATCTCAATCTGAACAAGTTTATTAGGTACGAAACAGATTTTAAGAATTTACTATGATAATCTCCTGAAACCCTATGTGGCATAACACTTGATTATAATAGTAAAGACTTCACAAAACAGATTTATTGTTACAATCTTATGAAACCCTATGTGGCATAACACTTGATCATAACGATAAAAGTTCACAAAAACAGATTTATCATCACAATTGCATGAAACCCTATGTGGCATAACAATTGATCGTAATGATAAAGATGCACAAAACAGATTTATCTAAACTATGGAAAGAGTTCACTATCACAATCGCATGAAACCCTATGTGGCATAACAATTAACTGTAATAGCAAAGATGCATGAACAAATACCAAAAGAGCAATATTGAGGGCAAGGTAGGCGCAGCATATATTTCTCTCTCAAGCAAAAGTTAATTACAAATGAGCAAAAGCTCTTATTTATATATATCAAGGTGTAGGGAACCCTAAAATCACCTTGTGTTAACTACAGTCTCGCAAATGCATGCAAGATTAATTATTAAACCCTAATGAAGTAAACTATACAGTTAATTGGAAAGCTACCATCAGTTAACCGGTACAAATAACCTAAATGGACCATGTGCAAGCATGCACGTCCTTATTTAAAGCAAAGTTAACTGGACACTACCTTCAGTTAACTAGAAACCCTAACCCTAACTCCTGTGATGATAATTCCAAGGACGAGATAAGCATGTGTTAAGTCAGCAAGTAAACTCAAGACTGAAAGTCGAGTTAACTGCTGCTCATGACTCAACCCTCGAAATTAATTGCAGGTTCCAACTGGCAGATCACTCCATGTCAACTCGGTCTAACACTTCGACCAAGAACTCATCGATCTCTTTGTCATCTGGCACTTTGACACTGCTCAAAACAATGTCTGCTTCTTTAGTTCTCTGCCACTTTCTGTGATCGTGTGCATGCCATCTTTACATTCTTCAGTCGCCTTCCTGAGACTGGCTGCAATCACTGAAACATTCTCTAACCTAGGCGCCATTGGTTCTCCTTCAAGGCTGTCACGAATCAGCTTCTCGAACTCTGCTTGTACTTTGTCCAACTCAACATACATGCCATCTTCAAGAAGATAATGACACAGAATTTGAACAACGAATCCGCTGACAAGTGCAAGTACTCCAACCACATCATCCTTGAGTGAAAGCAACTTAGTAGAAATCTTCTAACATATTTCCATCCTGAGAAGGTGCTGCTCTCTCCAAGTAAAAACTTTGTCTTGATCCTCATCGATCTCCAAGGCATCATATGCAACTGACAGCTGAGACACTAGAACACGATCCTTTGCCAAACTCTCTGCAACCGCAATCTCAAGCAACTGAATACCCTAACGGAGTTTATGTGCATCACTCCTCAATTGATACATATCTGCAAGAAGACGCCGACCTGTAGCAACTAAACTTTCAATCCAGTTATCCAAAAGTCTACCATGACTGACTAACTGATCCAGTTTTCGTTGTTCTGCAGGTGTATGCTGAGGAAGAACAGGTGCTCTACTCGAATTTCCATGAACAAGATCAGAAATGTACTGACGAAGTTGACTATTTTCAGCCTTGAGTAAGGCCTTATCTTCTCCATCCTTCGTGATTCGCTCTTCAAGATTATTAGTGACGATCTTAAGAAGAGTCACATCTGTCTCTCGAGTGGTCCTGCCTAGATTTGCCTTAGTGAATGTAAAGTCACCAACTTCGACTTCATCTAAGCTCTTACCCTCTGGAGGAATTGCAACTTCGATAACAATCTCTGATTCTGGAGTCTTTTCAATATGCACTTGTTTCTTTATCTTCTTGTTCGATCTTCTTTGATAAGGTTCACCGAACTCAGATAAATCAAGGTTGTATGACGGTTCACGCCTCTGTCTTCCCAAAGACTTTTCGAGCCAACAAGACTGAACAATATTTTCAATTCGAGGAGAGACTGTCCCTGATGTATCAACCTGTGGTGGTTCAGTTGTCTCTGATTCAGCTTGAATTGGTGTCTCAGGCTCATAATCTATGTCAATAGGTTGTATGTGAGGCGAATTAGGAGGTGAAACGTGAGGCTCAGCCTGAATAACTGTTTCTACTAGAACCTCAGGAACATTCTCAACTTGTTTCTGCTTCCTCTTGCCAGTAGCTCTTTTCCCCGTGTTTCCACTGAGTCTAACCCCTTCAGGAGGTATTATAATAGCTTTGACTATGGGTCTTGTCCTAGAAGTAGAAGGCAACGAAGAGAAATCCTTTGGCGGCTCTGCTACAGGAACTGACTTTCGCTTCCGTTTACTCTCCAAGAACAACTTGCTAGTTTTGATAACTGATTTGGAAACCTCCTCGATAGAAGTATTCTCCTTAGCACACTAATCAGGTGAGCGAAGTGGCTGCCGAGCAACTTGATCCTTAACATATGAATTGAGAAGAACTTCTCCATCATCATCCGATAGACCATCAACATCTTCTGATAGGTAATCAGAGAGCTGACCAATAGTGAGTCTACAATAGTGACGATGACGAACCTCGAATTCATCTTCACAATTAGCCCAGAAATCTTCAAGTGCTGGCGTATGTGCAATCCCTCGCTCTAACCGATTTGCATAATGACCGAGAGGATCATAGGAACGCCTCTCAGTATAAGTCTTGAGTTTAAACCTTTCTATTTCAGTAGACATAAACCTGGCATCTGTTGCCGCATTGCATGTGAAAATTCCCAATGTGAATGGAAAATTAGCCGCAGTCTTATGACGACTACGAAGAAAGAAATGAACATGCTGCATTTGTCTGAGGAACTCCATAAAGATAATCTTGTCTGACGGGTACCTCGGCAACATCAAGGGCTCTCCAACATATCCATAAACCCGGATGTATGTGAAAGTAGGGAACTGGATAAACCAATCCGCCCAAGTCTCCATTGCTGATTTGGCCTTGGTAGAAATACGAATGTGCATCTCGTTGTCAAGATCTCTAACGGTTCTCATGGAAAAGTGATCATTCACTGCTCGAAAGTCCTGCTCGGATTGAGAAAACTCTAACTGAGGATAATACTCGTGAACTCGTTGAACACCGAGAGTGCCATTAGTTTTAAGAAGCCTGAAGCTACCTTGAAACGCAACCAAGTAAACCAAATAGGATATCATATGAAATTCATGATACTTGAGAAAGTTAGTAATTTGCTGATGTAAGCAATCACTAATCAACATAGCCCAGTCAAAACGCTCTGTACCATCAAGAATTCTGGTAATCAGGTAAAACATCCATGAACGGAAAGTGCTAGCATCTGGTTGACCGGCAACTCGGTTGAGTAAAGTTATCAAAACAGCAACTTCCTCCTTGAATTCACCACGACCAACCTTCTTAGGCATGTTAGTCTTCTGAACTTTCAGCCACTTCTGAGCCACTTTCCTCTGCGAATGTTGTTGATCAGCATCCCATATCTTCTCACAAGCTTCAAGAACCACAATAAAGTTATCTGAACGAGGAGGAATAGCAAAACATTTCTCTATGTCCTTTGGTTTGATACTGCAAACAACCTTCCCATATGCTGATCTGATTTGACGTGAAGATGAGTCATAATGCTTGATGCAAGCAAGAACGAACTCAATATCGAAAGTAGTAATAGGGATGGATGCTGCTGCCAGCAACCCGGAACGCTCAAGATTCCTTAATGAATTGCTGCTAACACCCTCCAAACTGCTCAGATTGACCACTGGGTAAACATGATTTAGGTCTGTATCTGAAGTTTTGATGAAATTATGTGCAAGAGCCGATTTCACCTTGTAATCAATGAGATTGAACTGCATAGTGTACATAGCTGTCCGTACAAACCTGCACTCCAGAGGTGTTAGATTTTACGCCAACAGTTTTCTGGCGCCCACCGTGGGGCACGAGGCAAGAAAACTTCATGAAAAGCTAAACGCTTTTATTTCACGGGATACACACTCTGGCATCCGATTGCATGATCCACACAGAAGCAATGGATGATAACAATAATGCTGACAGGCGACGTCCACCCCCATTACCTTGGGGTAATAACATTGGACCTTTGGCTTTTGAGGTAAATCATGAGTTACCTAAAGGGTCAAGGAAGCGTTTTCCTCGGTTTCACGGCGATGGAAGTCAACACCCGGAGGACCATTTTTCTGCGTTCACAACGGCTTGTGCTGTCTTGCACGTAGAACATGAAGACATTGCGGTGCATCTCTTTGTCGAGACTCTTGCGGGAAATGCTGCCGACTGGTTCAATCACTTGGCGCCAAGCAGTATCACAAGTTGGGCAACTATGAGCGAAAAGTTTTTAGCGAGATTCAAGCCCGTTGAAGACAATCATATGTTGTTCGCCCAACTCACAAATTCAAAGATGGAGCACAAAGAACACATGAGGGATTTTGTGGCAAGATTTAATCATCTTGTTGCAAGAATTTCTTCTACATTCGATCCATCACCGGAGATTCTGATAAGCTGTTTCATAAATGCTCTTCCATCAGAGATAGCCTTCTTTCTCAAGACGGCCAAAGCGACAGAGTTGAAGAGTGTACAAGAACACGCCATTGAGTTGGAGGATAATATGATCACTTCCGGCTTGATGAAAATAGATTCTATCAGATCTCCACTTCAGCAACCGTACCAGCCAAAGAGAGATAATCTTTAGCCACGGTTGCCAACATCTCCACCAAGATCAATGATTGAGGCTACACACAGTGCAGTATTTTGTCCTTTTCATGA